>JAAAKL020007352.1:0-16974 GCA_010016065.2 Carybdea cf. marsupialis auct. non (Linnaeus, 1758) | reverse complement strand
GTCATGTACATTTTCTGAATGCAGGGGCAAGTGTTATTGTGTGGAGGGGATTCATTCCCCTCCACTTCTGAGTCACTGAGTACCTAATGATTTGACATTTTCTAGGTATGGATCTCTAAACTCCAATGCTTTAAACTGACCACATACATATTTGTTCATCAAAATGTATACACGTTGATCATGCAGTTGACGGGGAATCGACTATATACTGTGTTGAAAAGGTAGTAGTAAGAACGAGTCACCGATAATTATTTGTACGAGGAAGCTTAGATCGATCCTATCATTCTTCAACTGATCTGTGTTCTTATAATCTCATTGTCACTACAAAGAATTTTTCCCCCTTTTCGTCTTTCAACTCTATTTAATATATCTGCTGGTACTCTATCAACCGGTGGATTGGTTCTGATTTTTGCTTATGTAGTCCCCTAATTTTCAGATAAATTACTATAATTAGGTATGAATTAGCATAATTTAGTATGAATTAGTGTAATTTGGTATGAATTAGTATAATTTGGTATGGATTAGTATAATTTGGTATGAATTAGTATAATTTAGTATGAATTAGTGTAATTTGGTATGAATTAATATGATTTAGTATGAATTAGTATAATTTGGTATGAATCAGTGTAATTTGGTATGAATTAATATGATTTAGTATGAATTAGTGTAATTTGGTATGATTTGGTGTAATTTAGTATAAGTTAGTATAATTTCAAAAGTAGAAACAACACTGCTTCCCCTCATAGATAGATGATAACCCCTCAAAACGCAATAAATATCGCCCAATATTCCAAACATTGCTAAATTTTGTATTGAAGTGGCATGATAAAGGAGATAATTTTGGATCCATTTGGAAACAGTTCCGGTCTTGCATTACCAGCATCACACATCCAATGAAATGGGCACGGTATACTACTGACTCATCTTCCAAATAAATTATAAGTGAATATTCCATACTCCAAAAAGTAAATAGAAATTACATCACTGCACCACTTGTATCTTACAGTACTACCAGCATTGTCTTTCCCGGTTGCCCTTTCTCCAACCCACTTCCATAAATACCAACAGACACACGTCATTGGACACAAAATAATTTTTCAGTATTCAGTGTCTTCAAAGAGAGGCATGTGTATAATTGTATCCAATTGTCATACTATTTAAGCATACCTTGGGTTTCTATCACGTGTATTTTCTCAAGCAATATTTGTAAGTTATTTCCGATTACGATTTGATAACATAAATTTATCTCTACTTGATGAAATTAGTAATAGGAAGCAAGACAAGAGAAGTCTTTTAGCTCTGACACAAAGTTATTTACGTTACTAACTGATTTGTCATTCTCTTGTCCGGAAACGGGTAATCAAAATCTTAAGACTCTTACGTGCTATAGGAATACTAGTTTTACCTCTTGTTTCAGCCGCACTCCACCGGTAGCCGTGTTTATAACTTTAAATTCCTGGTGACGATGTATATCCCTCTTTATGAAAAATCAGTGACACAATCGAAAATTTCTCGAGGAGGGGGAGGTAGGTCCAAAGCTGAGGAGGGACAAAGGGGAGAAGCTCTACTTGTGAAATTATATCAGCTTATTCGCTCCCCCCCCTCCCCAGAAAAGTGTAACATGCAACATATTTCATGTATGAAAAGGAAGAATATCTCCCACGAACAAGCACAAACTATTTTCTTTGTATTTAGATGTTTTAGCAAACGCAGATTGAATTCCTCGTTTTGTTTTGATTTCCAAAAATCACAAACCCTTGGGTCACCTGCGAAGCAAAAAGTAATATTGTTGCCACCATATTTTTCCCAATGCTTATGCTGTCACCTCGAATGACATCCAATACAAATACACATTTAAAGCCAATAATATCAATTTCAAGTCATCTGAAGTTGCATTAGTCGTATCTACAGCACTATAAGTGCTACAAGATATTTGCGATAAATCTGCATAGACCACATAAACAAATGTCAAACTACAATGATACGCTTGACAAGAAACACTTGTACACCAAAGAAGTAGTACAGTCTATTCAGCGAATAAGCGTGCTCTTTTTTTTGTACAAACACGTTCATACAGGAAAGGAAAAGCTGAAGTCAGAACACTGACGCTTACAGAAAAAGGATGAAGAATGCAGAAGCATATAACCACATACAGTCAAATACTGATACATTCAATTCCATATACAGAGATAAAGGTAAATTAATATATACAAGAACACATAAGAAAATATACAGATAAATGATATCACATAGGGAAATTACAGAAATCTTACAATAGTAAACACAATCACCTGTACTGAACATGAAACAGACACAAACCTAGACTGCATTAAACGAATGCAGTTTAATCACATACCACAACAAACAGCTACACATCAACATATCTAATTACAGGCAGAAAAAGCCATATAAGGATAGAACAAGAGACGTATATAGCAATAACTGCATATAGAAAATAGTTTCAAATTAACGACGTATAAACATTTACTAGTTGACAGGGTCAAGACTGACATACATAACAAGCCGACGAGATATCATAAGAAAGCTTAAACGCGATTTCATTTTGGAACCTTGTAACTTTATCAGATATATTAGCATTCATGTTACTCTTCCAATATAAATAACAGTTTCTCAGTACGTTAATATACTCTTATAATACCAGAGCACTTTAAGGTGCATACGTCAGTGATGACCCATTGTGTCTCTCTAGAGAGCGAAGGTTAGTTTAAAGGAAGAATCTGTTGACATTTTGAATATGAACCTGAATGTAACAACAATTTTCGCTATATGATACACCTTCGTCATATTGCCTGATTACTTATTAAAGATTGGTAACTTGTACAATCTTCAAGATCAAAGTTTTAGTAGCTGCTTCTTTACTAAAAGAATAAATACAGTATCCCAACATGTCTTAATTTTAATAAGAAAAGAAGAAAGATGTCATACCTGGATATTTGTGGGTCTTTCTATGTCTCCTTTCGTCTTGAACCTTTCTTCATGCTATGATAAACAACATGGTAAATAGTATCAGCTAAAATAACTTCATGTCGAAATCTACATCACTGTCATAACAAAGGAAAGGAAGACTTTAGGAGCCGCCTTCAGGACGTACCCAGAAAAATCCTTGATTTGTCAGCTTACTTACTTATTATCTGTAAAATGTTGCAAGAAATGTACTCCCATAAGCTGACAAGCAGACAAGAGGTATTAGTTTAAGAACGTGTGATATGCCTTCTCGCTCCATAGGTTCTGCTCTCATTTAAGCTAATCTATACGTAAAGGACTAGTTCACCTACGATCTGCTGTGCATCATTGCATACCTCTATAATATTAACATCGCAAAGTAAAGAAAATAAGATGGTTAACTCAATGACACGATTCCGGATGACTATGTTAGACTTCAATTCACGGAATGCGCCATGATTGAATTCTCTGATTTATAGTAGATATACCAGAATCCCTCACATAAGGATTGTATTTTAATATGTTTAAACCCTAGGTTCATATAACAGGGATACGGATGAGTAATGTAAGACACATGCTAGTGGTTTCCACTTTTCAATCCTTTGATATCAATATGGCGGAGAATGAGCAGACACCAACACTAACATACGCTGAATGGAAAGGTCAATTCTTGCCTGTATCCCTTTCCGATAGCCCTGAGGAGGTCAGTAATGGACGAAACGTTGTCAGAAACATCGTTTCCTTTTTGGCGTCTTATTATTTATTGTTTGTCGGTGTATTACACACGAGATCAGATTTATCCCTCTCCCCTCCTCCTCCTTAAGGTTTTGTGCCTGCCATCCTCTATACGTCAAAGATATCAACTTTATTAACAATGTGTATATGAACTCTGCAAGGAGAACCGTAACGCTTATTATTAAAGTTACTTCGAAGAAACTTCCTTAAAGTTACTTGGAAAAATCAATAACAAACAAGTAACTCTATAGAATGATTAGAAGTTGCTGCATATTATCAAGAAGATGTATTCAACTGTCATGTTCTGTAGAAGTTACAATTGTTCATGGGGCTGTAAACTTTAGGTTTGGGATATGTTCACAAGCATTCGTTGGCTCCCTTAAATTTAGATATAACTGATTGATTATCCACTAAAATCGACAAACAGAGACAGTATCACGAGAGATTGCATTGGATTCATCTTAATTTTGAACTAAGGCTCTCAAAGCATGTAAACATCTTTTAAAAGTATTCCTGAGAAGCACTCTTTTCCTTTAGTGAGATTACAACAAGTAACAAAATTTAATAGCTCGCTTGAACTTTTCGTAGCATGTTCAAGATAATGTTTTAGTTGCCTCTTGAAATTACATAGAAAAACGCTAGCCACCAGACAATGATTTTCATACCTTTTTAAAAGTAAATACATGAAACGATCTTTAGGCACGATGATATATTTACCGTGCTAAAACTCCCACAATCAAGTACATCTAACTCATGTTTGAGAAATACATACAACATGAAGTAAATGCTACGAATATACCATTGTATACGAGGTCAAACATAATAGAGTGTCATGTTTACTGCTATGTCATAATTTAACCAGATACGATGACGTCGATCAACGATGTCTGCATTTGGAGTATGGAAAATGACTTACCGTTACAGGATACAAACTAAGGCCTCAAGTTGGTATTAAGATGATGTGTTTCTCACTTGAAACTAGTATTGTTAGATAAACATCTTCATTGAGTGTAGAGCTTGAAACAGGATCGTTAGCGTGAGAGTTAGGCCTTTCGTTTTTGATTTTCAGCCAGCGGAGCACTTAGCTCTCAATGATCTGCCAGGATTTTGATCCAATTAATTTCCTCTCGGTTTTTGAGTAGCGTGTGAAAAGGATTTACTGGTCATTTCGTCTGTGTTAGAGCTGTAATCAACACTACTCTTGAGGGGAGCCCCACGGCTTAATGTCTTATACCTTTGAGGCAGCACTAGAAGGAAGTTTGAGAGCAATTTGGTTTTCCCCTTTGGTCAAGCATACCCTTAGGAAGCTCGAATCAATAGTAAACACTGGAACCAGATGATCGGGAAGGTCTCTTGGGATCCTCTTTAAATCTATTTTCTACTCCAAGACATAATCCCAAGGAAGTTGTTCTTGGATTAATAGAAGAAAGATCAATTCATGGAACTTATTTATATGAAATGGACCCATTTAGAATGCAAATACCAATATATTACACTTGGGAGAGGACAGAAATCGCTAGAGGGTTGTTTTGATTGAATTGAAAGCGTTTGCTTGAGGGAAGAAGTACTCTTTGATTTATTCAATGTGTCAGGAATGGTTATGTCCTTAGTAACTAACAATGTCAGAATTCTTAACAACTGTATAATGCGGAGGGAAAGTGTGACGTCATAATTTTTAAAATCTTTAAATTTTTGAAAAAATTTTCAATTTTCATGTCGCCCTAGTGGTAAGAACGTCAATGGCCAAAGGTGAGGGTGTCACCCTTGACCAACACCGAGATATCACCTTTCATAGGTGTTCATCTCTAGCAAAGCCTCATTATTTGATGCTGGATCCTAACTTGAGGATTCAAAGAATATTAACGGGATTTTGAGCAGAGATTTTTATAATTCAAACGCCTGTAGTCTACACACTATATCCTCTACAGGTCTGGCATTTTAGTAAACAGTCTATTCCAGGGTTGTCATTAGATGTCTGGAGTCAAATTGCACTATTTCCAAAACTTTTGATTTGCGAAGTCATCACTTTCCCTTCGCATAGTCTGAAAATGAATATAAAAACCCAACAAAGAGAGATCATAGAGACAAAAAAATAGTTCCAATTTCGACAAACACACATAATTTTTTCTGAGCTTTTGATGTATCTCACATCACTATCAAAGGATAACAAAAACACATAATATAGCAAACTTTAAGCAAAAAGGCAGTACATCAGAACAGAATAAAACAACGTAATAGTAGGTGCTAAAAGAGAAAGAGGAATACAGCTTTGGGTTAAATATGGAAAAGGTTAGAGCTTAGAAAAAAGAAGACTTTCTTTGAGTAACAAGCCAAAGGCAGAGTTAGAGTTTGCCGTAGCTAGGAAATCGAAGTTTGATACAGGAAAGGTATTACAACAGTCACTACAGTAGTAAAGAGTATTAGGATAGGGACGGCTAGAAAGTTTTAACTGTACAATAACGGTTATTGTAATGATCCTGATGTTCTTTTCTCGACTTCTGTGTCGCACCAGTACATAAGTAAAGATTTAAATATCAAAAGAAATCTCAACTCTTAATGTCATCCCTGGCACTGGAGGCTCTTCAAGGTTTCAGTTTTAGCACAGAGACAAAGTACACTACTTATTTTGGGTGTAATCAATGAAACGCCAGAGGACATTAAATTTGTCGTTAGTGATCAGGCCTTTAACTCTTTTCGACTTTTAAACTCTGGATTTTTTCACGTACTAACTGCAGCCTGGTGCGTTTCGTACTTAGGACAACTGACCTCTTCAAATCTTCTGCTGTGATCCACCGCAGATTCTTCAAGACCTGGGAAGTATGCTATCTAGTAATTGGATCAAAGTCTTATCGTATGATTTAATAGGAAGCATTGTGAACAATGTCATGCAACTCTGATGTACAACAGTACAGAGATGGATAAATGAAAACACGTAATAAATGACTTGTCGAGAAGTTTGTCTCCCCTCTTTGATAGTAATAAAATGGCTTAACGTTTGTTTCTTGGTGGAGTTACCTTCGAGAAGTATAATAGATTTATGGAGTAATTAGCGTGTTAAATGATAATTTTTCCTCCAAATAAGATTTCCTGTTTTAAAATCTTGGACGCAGTATGATGTTCCTATTTCCATCAAAGGGGTAAAGGAGTCGCGGTTCGAAAAATACTGTAAAGAATTCAAACTCCCATTCTAACTTTGTAATATCAAACAAAACTATTGGCAGTGTTGCATTGTTAACAAAGCTACCGTAACACATGATACACTTCCGCTGACCATAGAAATTGCATAAGGCTTGTGACGTCCTAAAGCTTCTCTCACATAAATTTCGCAAGATACTTTGATGTCAACATATAATTTGTTGACCCAAATATAGATTTAACTTTTGATATTATAATGGAACTCAATTTGAATTTCTAACAAGCGAGCCTGTCCCGTTTCGATCAACATTGTCATTTCATTGAAATTTTCATTGAAGGTTCGACTCAGGGAAATTTCGGAGCTATGATATAGGTGCAGTGTGGTTGCAAAATACATGAAACATTATGAAAGTTTGAAAGAAAGTTTTGAATTGTTATTAGTCTGCTATTTCATTTTGTCATCAAAACCAAGTGAAAAAATAAAGTGTGGGTCTGATACTGTAACAACTTTTGACTGAAGTTAGATCTTATACAAAAGATGTAGATGGATTTCAAATATTCTTTAGTCTAAAAGAAACAACAAAGATCCAGCCTGCCAAAGATCAGCCTGAAGATGGGAGAAGTATCTCTCGAAACGTAGCTCCGAAGAAGACTACGACTCAAGACATGACAAAAATCTACCATCAATAACAAAGATCCACTTGCAACGTTTCTCAATCACATAGGTACACCATTAACATAGTTGTAACTATTTTGTCATCAGAAAAATAATACAGCTATAGGCTCACCAGAGGCCTTAGTGCTAGTCCTTCCTTAGTTTTCCCTGGCATTTGAAACCACATTTATCTGTGGTCTATGGTAAAACTAAAGAGTGGAGTACAAATGTTCTTGGACAAGTGGCAGTTTTAGGGAGAGGCCGACAGGGCCATGGCCCGAGGCCCCGCACCTGTAGAAGGCCCCGCGCCTCAATGCTAAAAAATATTATCTAACTGCCCATATTAATGTCATGGAAGTAAGTGAAAACTCGAAACTGTATCCACTGGAAGGAATAAAATGCTCCGGAACTTCCGCTGTATGATCATGTAGACCTGAACGTCCTTATAATGTATGATGTCATAGGGCCCCGCAAACTTTTTTGGTCCAGGGCCCCGCACCCTTCAAAACCGCCACTGTCTTGGACACATATTGTAGAGAATCCATTGGTTACCAATCATAAAACAGACTAAACCTATACTGAAGGCTTGTTCAAGCCCGTATTCTAATCATAGAATAGTAAAGAAATTTCCTTTTACTGTAATTCGATATTCCAATTCCTTGATGGTAGATTCTAGACTCTTGTGTACTCTTAAGTCCCGAATAGACGTAGAGTTGGGAATAGGCGTGGTGTTTGGAAGTTCACGGCAGTTTAAATTGGCGTGGTCCCTGGTATTGGAGTGGTGATCGGAAATACGGGGGACTATTAATTAGCGGGGTTGCTGGAAGAGGAGTGGTGGCCAGAAATATAAAAAAGTGACACGCGAATCTTTCAAATCATGAAAAGCGCGATCCAATAATAGGTTAGCTTGTTTCAAATTCTTTGGTAAAAATTATAGTCCAATCCAATCAAGTTGCGAGTATCAATCCGCGTTTCTGTTGACATGCATTTTCGATGGAGCACACGCCTCGTAAGTCCGCGCGCCGGCTTGGCTTGCGGATTGAATTTATAAACGTGAGGCTTGACTAGGTGTGGTGGTGAGTTGTATCAGTCAGTTTTAATAAACGAGGTGGCTGGAATAACCGAGTTGTGGGTGGAAAATCTTCAAAATTTTAATTACCGTGGTGGCACGTCTATTCGGGACTCGAGAGTACATAAAATATGATATGATGGAAGATTCCGTATGATCAGAGTTCTCTGCGTGTTATTAGATTCTAACAATTTTCTACAAGTGACTCAAAGAACGATTCTTGGAATAATACTGACTTGTTCACCACTTTACGTTTTTATCTAAACCGAAAAGACAAAACATTCATAGGGAGCCGTTATCACGTGAACTTTGGTTACATAAAGACAATTTACGTTTCTAACCCATGCTATACCTCTGTACTAACGATGAGAGGAGGTTCACAACATCGTTATTTATGCAGACGACATCTCCAATGTGACAAAATTCTCCTCCACAACCAAAATGATACTAATAAGTGCCTTGCAATTTCTCTCAGTATCATAATGGTTCCTTACAGAAAATAGTGGAGAGGCTCAAGTATGCGCGTTCTTCTGGACAACCAGCAAGGAAAGAAAACAAATGTGGTGAAGAGATGTTAGAAAACATGTTTTCAGTGTGCAAGCACACTTTCAACTTAAAAAGAAAACTGCAAAGTCGTAACAACCTACTTGACAAGTTTGCAAACTCCAGCTTGGGATCAGAACCCCAGTACTCTCAAGTATATTACAATCATAAAATTTCTTCTAAAAAAACAACAAAAAACTCAAGCATTCAAATGGTGTTCCCCTACTAGGGTTAACCCCTTGATCTCCCTGTTGCTAATTAGATAGACTAGAGATCGCAAGAATTAAATGATTTGCCAATAAATTATAATTAATCAATGTTCCCAGTTAAGAAAACTTCAACA
Organism: Carybdea cf. marsupialis auct. non (Linnaeus, 1758); assembly: GCA_010016065.2. Lineage (NCBI taxonomy): Eukaryota > Metazoa > Cnidaria > Cubozoa > Carybdeida > Carybdeidae > Carybdea > Carybdea cf. marsupialis auct. non (Linnaeus, 1758). The sequence continues at coordinate 7,530 of JAAAKL020007352.1, read as the reverse complement.
AACTACTAGGGTTAACCCCTTGGTCTCCCTGTTGCTAATTAGATAGACTAGAATATCGAAAGAATTAAATGCTTTGTCTATAAATTATAGAAGCATTATTTGATATTACGTCAAGGCTAGCTGTACAAATCCTGCCAATACTATCCCCTGAGAAGTGCGAAAACCATTACTTGGAATTGTTGTGCCTTTTGGCAAGGTTAAGACACGATTACGTGTCAAAACGCATTGTATTTTGATCATACGCGTGGTCATGATGACTCATCAGGCCTTAATGTAGCGATTTATTGACCCATTTCCTTGCTCACACCCCTTTTAAAACACCGATTCGTTCTAGTATTACAATCCTAAAATAATAAATACATTTTATGAATCCTATATACTACAAACAAACGACAACAAAATGAGGGTGTTCTGAGAATAATCGGTTACAAAACTGATAAAAAGTTATTGCTTTCCAAGCTATCTCATTGCTATAAAACTAGCTAGAAAAGACTACCAGTTTTCTCCACTAAAACAAAGCTAAAGTTGTTCATAGCGTGCTTCACCCATTAGAAACTGAAACGGATCTCGCGTCCCGTTTAGGAACATCAGGTCGAGGTTTTTCGTTTAGAAACAGTTGCCTTAAAGGATGCATGCAAGACAAAAACATGGACTTGGGATATGGTATAAATTCACTATTTGTTCGGATTTCAGTTTTATGCAAAAACATTTTATCAAGATAAAGTAGAGTGAAGCACTGGTCGGTATCGTATAAGCGACTCAGTTCTGCATCAGGTGCTCTCTATCGCCACAGGTCACACGACTCTCATGTGTAGCGGATCACCCACTTAAGCAGCTTCCCAATAGTTTGTAGTTATTCCGTGAGAGGAAAGACGTTCAGCTTCCCAATCTCTCTTTTATATTGATAAATGCTATCATTAAAAGAACAAAATATAGACACAAGACAAAGGAGCTAAGTGAAATGATCTGGACGGAACGTAAGGTAAGAAGGATAAGATGACCGAGCTGCACGTGAACTGTGCAGACGGAGTCCAGCTGTTCATCACGAACGACGTAGGCATCGAAGCGCATACGAGTTAACAGGATGTCCCAATGTTAATCAGAAACAGATAACAGAAACAACAGAAATGGTGTCATTATAAAGACGAACCTATGGCTATACTGCTGTTACTTATAGGATGCAATTACTGAATCAAGGACTTACGCTTATTCAGCAGTTTGAGAAGGATTTGCTAAGTGTGCTGGCCTAATCAGATCTCTTCACTCAAAAACGGGACCAAGTGGCCGAGATGGCATAGTATGAAACAAATAATGTAGGCCAGTGATAGGACATCTGCAAAAATGGGATATCTCTGAATGAGGCAACTGATCAATGAAACAAGATTAAGTAAACGTGTCTCATTGTAGCCTGTGTCCCAGCGGGTATGGCATGTTTAAGAAAGCATTATATGACGTAAAAAATAATCATGAAATAGAATGAATCTATATTGAAGGTTTCTTCTAGTACGTATTTTAATCATAAAATAGATAGAAGATAGCAAAGAGATATAGTTTCCTTTTAATGTAATTCGATATTCCAATTCCTTGAGTGTAGATTCTGTTGTACATAAAATATGATAGGATATAGGATTCCGTATGATCAGAAATCTTGTAAGTTCTTATTCATAGCGAAAAGTGCAATACATTTATAGGGAGCCGTTATCACGTGAACCGTGGTTACAAAAGATTTACTTTCTAACATGTACCTTCTAGGAAGATATCTCCTCTTGCTATCGTTGAAAGCAGGCTGAAAATTTGTAAGTTAAGTTTTCAGGTTATGTATAAATTCAGGAGAAGAGGCCGAACAGACAAAAGTTTTACCTTCTACACAGAAAGATTCTAGGAACGAAACAAGCACGGAACTCAGCGGGGTGTGCTGATGATGATCCTCGCGAGTCTTCAGTTGACAGTAACTTGGCAAGAGACTGCATCACATTTCCGAAACACATGGATACACTTTATTTTTCGAAAATACACAAGAATGTCATTCTTCACTGTCAGCTGCAGGCAAAAGCCAAATTTTATAAAATATAATTGATCTGAGAAGGCTAGGAGGGAAATATTTCAAAAATCTTACTGTTATGCAGTGGAACTAAAATTGTATTTCTCCTGGGTCGCAACCAATTTTATCCTTCACCGTGACAAAGTTGTTAAAATACTGAATTCATAGTTCAACCACTACAGGTTCAGTGTACTCGAACCTCCATGTGAAGTGTTCACTGGCTTTATATGCAGCAACGTAGATCACCGGCACCCAATTATTCTACTTTCGGTACTCATAAGAAAAGAATCTTTACCCCACCTTCTTCTCATGTTTGAACTGGCACAATCTCTTATTTTTAACACGTCCGAGTCTCTATTTTACATGGAGTATTGAGGAGGGCATTGCACACTCCCCCATCATCGTATTATATAAAATTGATTGAGCAATTTTGAAATAAATATAATAAAAATTGTCCGGATATTGCAGAAACAAACATCCTCAGAAGGAAAATTTTAAATTCCCCTTGGTAGAACCCCAGATAACTCCCTCACAGTGACGCCCCAGGTCTTCGACTGTTGATACACACTCCCTTGGAAATTCCTGGAATACATGCAGGCCCACAACTGTCTGCATTTGACGGACTGCAGTCTGGATTTGACGGATGTTCCGAATCCATGACTTTACAAAAACGAGTGATGAACCTGTTTAGAAAAGTGTAATGAACAGGTAGTACGTGTGAAAGCCCCCCAAATTTACCAACTATACTTTGAGCGGGCAGATGCTGTCAAGTCGGGGTTCCGCTAGGAAAATACTAGAACCCGTTGTTTACTATCATGGTTGAAAAACGCTGAATTGTACTCTGTATCAGCAAGTACCTGTCTCCTCGGAAATGCTCAGGAGACTTAGCCTCAATCCCATAGAGCTTAACATTATTCCTGAGGCCACTCAAATTACTAGTGTTACAAATAAGATCAAAGAAACCACAGGATAAGGTACTCTTCATGAACAAAAAAGATAAAGTCGCCAATATCCTTATTCTCCTTTTATCATCATCTTACTCGATTGCATACCCACACTTAAGGAAATTGGGTCTGCGAGCTTAACCCTTACGACTGAAGAATTAAACAGATTCTTCATTGAATCACTAGAACGGGGTGTAACGTATTAACACCCATCGTCTCATGTCAGGGACCGCTATTGTTACCTTGTGACCCTTCCATTCCTGTGTACATTTATGGAAGAAGATAAGTTTACGATAAGTGTAGTTTTACTAGCGAGTCGCGTAAAGGACGCCTAAGGCGACTTACGCTCGTTTTGGTTCGCTTCGCTCACAAGGCGCCGTCGAGAAGACATTAATGTTTCTTTTTGTATCTTTAAAAGCCTTTATAAGTGGTATTGTCAGAATTGTCTGTTATAATTGAATGAAATCATGGTTTTATGTTTATGGGGTTTTCTTGGGCATTTTTGACTCCCGTTGAACTAAACTTGTGTTTATTAGCTGTTATTTTTGGTTCTGTGCAATTTCACGAATTTTTCTACGGACACAATTTAACACACGGATTTTCCTACGGACACAAAATAATTACAAAAATATTCGAAAAATCGAAGATTTGTCATTTTTTTCAATTTCGTTGAAGAACTCCGAAAAATCGAAAATATAATCAAATCAATTGTTTTCCAAGGTATTTCAAATCTATATAGCACTTCTAGAGTGCCTATCCATAGGTAACAAAAATGCAAAGTTTCAGCAAAATCGGCCGAGCTATTTAGGAGGAGTTATGGATCACACGCATTTACACACATCCATGAATTGTGATAAGGATCGTTTTATATGTTTCGACGCCGTGCGCCTTTGCCGCATACACCTAGGAATGTCAATCAACCTGTGCTTTAAAATATGATGTTCATAAAGTAAGCTTAGTGTTTTGGGGTTATTTTGTGACACAATTTTCCATTTTTCTAGTGTCTATTCAAAGTAAGCTTAAACATTCTAATTCACTAACATCCTTGAACATACAATAGCTTATAAGTGATAACCTGGAATGACCCATGACATCGTCCCGTTAAAACACTCTGAGAAAACCTGTCGAGTATCCACTGATAACTAATAAACTGCACGTAATAGCGAAAACATTGTAGTACTGAAAAGCATTTGGCGTCTGATACTCCTCAGAGTACAAAAACAACAGACGAATGAAGTTTTTCAGTAAAATGGTTTCGCTATCACGTGCAGTTTTATAGTTCTTCACTCACCAACAAAAGTTTTGATTACTAATTCTAATGGCTTCAAAATCTTATTTCTGATGCCCTCTCTAGTGAAGTACTGCCAGGACAGTACTGCCATATTCAAATGCTAGACGTGACAAGTATACAGTTACATATACAGTACAAGTATTAAGTCTGACCTCCAAGAAACAGGTAATCAACAATAAGATTTTGTTCCAGCTTTCATTGTCAACCAAGTCCTTGATTTGAGTCAAACATGGACTGTCATCTAAGGTATAGCCACACAGAGTGTAGATCCAAAAGATGATGATGGATACCGTACAAGGACCTTAAACTTAACATTTTTTATAAAGCAACAGAGTCCTCTTTTACAGGGTCTGAAATACATCTAAACGTTTCATGCTATTCAAATCTCTTTCCTAGCCTTACATAGGCCAGTATGAAATGGAGTTGCAGAGAGGGATGATGTTACTTGCGTCTCAATGTGTGAGTTATCCGAGTCAGAAAAGGAAAATTGTTTAGTAGTAATAGCAAGAAAATCTATTGTCAGGTATAAGATAAAGTGTTTATAAAATAATCTCAGAAATCCTCATGCTTTAACATATTTTAATATCCTTTAAAAATTAACACTTAAAACTCTCCAATATTCCAAAACAACTTGTCGTTAAAAGCACTATTTGACAACTATTTGAAACGCATTTAAGACTCTGCTCTAATTGCTACGGTATCTTGTTTTCAAGTATAGTTTGATTGACAGCCCTAGGCGTGTCGCAAAGGCACACAGCGTTAAGTGTATCAAACAATTGTCAATAAAATTACAATCAAAACAAGAATACGTAAATTGTAAAAGCCAAGCAGCAAGTTATATGACTAAAGACGAAAATAGATGGTTAAAAATTAGTTTGCACTGTTTTGAAAATGTAAAAAACATTAAGAATAACAACTCATTTTTAGCTCTTTCATGCAAATGTTTTCCCTATCACGTTTGGTTAATCAAGCGCCACTTTGTACGACCAACGCACCCTAATATGGTCCCTTTCTAAAGTGACTGACAAACTTTTATTTACGGAAATAAAGTATAAGTAAAATAATTAACAAAAGTCGTCCTACTTTTGCTATTAAAAGGAACGTAGGATCTGCTATAAACTTTTACAATTATTTTTAGTATCTTTTGGAAACATGTCTTTAAAAGCTACCTCTTTATTGACCTTGGGACCATTTTTATATTTTTAACAGAAACAATATAGTCGTATAATCAAGTGCGAACGTAAGGGGGTATGTGTGGAAATGGCCCCTTCCCCACTCGAATACCCTGACCCTTGCTATTCCCTGTCCAATAAGTGTCCAAACGAGAATATCCAGACTTTTGTTTGTGAGTATTTCAAATAAGATCCGTTTAAGAATTATTGTACACAGAAAGGGCATACTTAATATAAAGCAGGAAAGTGAAAAGTGCAAGATTTTGCCCTTCCAGGCCAACCATGTGGACCCTTACCTCCAGTAAAGAGACTCATTCCCCCTCCCCTTGAAAAGTTGGTCAGACTTTGTGCCTTATCACGATCCTTCCTAAAATAGAATGTAAGGAAGTCAGAATTGCGTAGACATTTTTTAAATTATTGTTTTCTGCCCCTGTTGACTTTCGTTGGCATTTTTGGAAAGCAAATAAAATGAAGCGGAAATGAAATGAAATGAAGCGGTGTGAAATATACCAAATGTATCTTCAGGATTTTTCTAAAGAAAATACTTTTTGATTAGTCTAATAGGACAACCAGCATAAAATATCACAAATAGTAAGAGATTGCCGGAAATAACCTTTTCCGGATTTAGCAACTAAAATGAAGAATGTTACGGACACATCCTATAACTTGAAATCAACTTCGAAAATAGTTACGCAGCCTTCTCTGAACTTTCAGGTTTTTTATTAAATTTTTATCAGAGTTACTTGATTTGCTTGTTAATATTGCTAGCACTTTAAACTGGGTCAAACATGGAAATGGTCGAGTGTAGAGTGGTCAAGTTGGGCCACGTACAAGAAGTGACATAAGCAAGTCATTGCAAAAGACTTCTCTAAGACAACAAAGTTGTATCTGTTGCTCTGTTGAGATGAACACCTCGACCATCTTCACCTTCCACCCGTACCATTTGGTTAACCAATACGCGTATCAGTCCATTAGAGACCATTAGGAGACAAATGGAACTCGATATTATAAAGAACAGAGGTTTCCATTACGCAATATATGTTAATTAGTTTTGTACCCAGTCCTATATGTATAAAATCGTGATTCCTGTTAAGTGTAGACAGTGTAAATTTGACTGTGGATGGAAATAGATCGTTATATGTTAGTTTTATACTTGTAAATATTCTTCTCTTCTAAGTTACCTCAATATATCAATAAGAAGCTAGCCTCATGGTGTACCACCTGCCTTCGACCTTACGTATACATAACACTCGAAATTAAACCTGAAGGCAGAGATTATGAAACATCTAGGACAATCTTTCATAATCTCAGCTGTAGCCGGTATACACTTCGATATTGATGGTGGCAATGACGATGATGACATTCAGAAGAAGGAGAAGGAGGATGTAGAGGGAGACATTACTAACACGATTAAGTCGATGAGTAAAAAACGAAAGAAGAAGGAAATCAGAACCAGAATGGGAAAAATAATGATTATGATGATGAGGATGAAAGAGACGACTGGGGATGGCTTGGCTATGGTTCTTGTTGTGGAAGTAGTGGTGAAAATGATGAGAACGAAGATTGATGAGGAAGTGGAGAAGGAAGAGGAGGCAGAAGAGGGCGAAAAAGTGGAGTAGGAGAAGAAGATGGGGAATGTTGTGGTTATGATGATGATGAAGAAAGGTAATGCGGTGGCAATGGGTCCGGTCGTGTCAGTAGCGATGATAATAGTGATGATAATGGAGATGACTGGCGACGGCCGGGTGAACGTGGAGGAGGAGTAGGAGGCAAGAGAAGAAGAGAATGTAACTGTATTTTCCTCTCTCAGGCGCCGACGGGTTACCAGCAGACCCATTCATTAACAGATATCGAGTCCGCACATAGATTATCCATGGATCTCACTAGCGCCTAGAGAACATTAGGCTTCTAGAGACCGTACAAACTCATATTTCTAATGGAATAAAATCGTATCAATAGCAACTTCTAGTGCCAAAATGTCTCAGTGTACTTAAATACCCTTAATAAATTATTGGTACAACAGAATTTAAATATGCTCAAAAATAACGCTCTTTTCATTTTGTCGAAGCTTTTCGTTCCATA
>JAAAKL020007351.1:0-16974 GCA_010016065.2 Carybdea cf. marsupialis auct. non (Linnaeus, 1758) | reverse complement strand
GTGAAAAGTATTAGAGTAAAAAGTATTAGAGTGAAAAGTAACAGAGTAAAAAGGAACAGAGTGAAAAGTATTCGCACACGTACTCTCACACACACACACCCACCCACACACACACCCACACACACACACGCACACACACGCACGCCTCCAAGTGCAATTATAATGCTACTATGACTGTAATTATCGCACCTTAAGTGAGAAGAGAAGCAAAATGCTATTAATAGAAAACTTCGTACGGAAAGAGCTCGCTCTTAGATAACATAAACATTTCGACGCACGGTTAACAATTCGTGCAAAGAACACCTTTACTTCTATTTTAAAATTAAATCCAAGTTTATCAGTACTGTAACCATACAGGCAAAAGTTACGAAAAAATCTTTATAGCTATTTAACTATTACTAAATACATTTACAACCACATATGGGTTCTTTATTTAATATAATAATAGTTATAACAGCTTCTTCTCGAAACAAAATCTCCTGCTTATGAGTCTGTGTTGCGTACAGAATCTGGCACAAATATTCCGGCATTAGAAATTATAAGCTACACAGGATTTCTAGATTATCGAGAATACGAAAGAATACTTTCATGACTGTAAGGAGCGCTTCGTCCTGTCCATGGTAGTGCCCCTCCCGCAACCAATCCCTTACATACACGTGCAAAAATTGTGAAAATCCGGAATTGCGTTGCCAAAAGTTCAGAGATTCTAAAGTTGCAAATTCTTGCGACGACTAGTGACTTCATAATTTATTCATATGCGAGGTGGGAGGGGGTTGAATTTCGCGCTGTTACGTAGAAACCATTTAACGCACTAATAGCATGTCAAACTTCTTACACTTTATTACACTTACACTTTTAGTGTTCACTGAGTACGATAGAGTTTTATATATATTAATATAGGAAAGATAAATTGGATTCAAATAATGACTCTTTAGGAGATGGTAGTAGCAGATATAAATTGAGGAACTTTTTTTGATTAGTTCAAGGCATCATCGCTACAAAAAACTGGCAAATACATCAGTTTAATGCCTCATTAGTAAACTCATTATTCATTAGTTATGAATTCTGGTAGGGCCTCCATCCACCTGACTATGAAGAGGGGAGGGAATGGGAGATCTGAACTAAAGCAAAGCTACTTGAAATGTTCCTAAAAGTTTGGTATTAAGGTATGGCAGTTTTCTTCTCTGCGTACGTGCCTACACACGAATCCTGTCGGCGTGCGACCACATTTTTTCAAGAATAGAACTCCGTCTACTTCACTTCAAACTACGAAGATGCGCATAGTATAAAAAAATCTGAAAAAACAGAACTCCGTTTACTTCACTTCAAACTGCGAAGATGCGCATAGCATAGAAAAAATCTTAAAAAAACAGAACTCCGTTAACTTCACTTCTAAATGCTGAGATGCGCGTAGCATAGAAAAAATAATTTAAAAAAAGAGAACTCCGTTAACTTCACTTCAAACTCCGAAGATGCGCATAGTATAAAAAACCCTGAAAAAACAGAACTCCGTTAACTTCACTTCAAACTCCGAAGATGCGCATAGCATAGATAAAATCTGGTCACCGATATGCATAGCCTAGTTGCTTTCAGTTTTATCAAAACATCAAACAATCCATTTCAAGTGTCAGGCGCTGATTTCGACGTGAGTCGCTTTTCTTCCGGCGACGATAAATAATGTGACATCTTGTTTCGATATCGTTGAACTAAAAGACACGCCCTCATAAAGAACTATGGAATAATATGCTTCTCAGATAGTTTAGCGGAGTTAAATTAGGGCTTCTACTGTACAAATTACACATGACGTACGGCTTCCTACTCACTAGTGGCCGTACATGAAAACCTACACCTAATATTCTCAATTTGTCAAAACCTTAGCACTGCTTAGGGACATTACAACATCACTTGGCTCAAGAGGTTAAATGAATTGCAATTCTTTACATAAGCAGCTTAGCTTTCGACGCAATTCCTACAGCATACTGGAAGCTAATATAGATCAATCAACATCAACTCACGTGTATATGGTTCATATATAGGCCTGCAAACTAGTGAATGCGCAGTAGCGTCGTCGGTCTTCAAACTTACAATGCGGAGTGATCATTTTTGAAGCATTCGAAAGTCGAAACCATTAGTTTTAATTCTAAAAACGAGCTTATGCTTTGCTTTATCTAGTGGCCAAAAATATGGCTAAAAATTAAAGAACACAACTGACAGCATCACAGCAAGACGAAAACTGGCGTAAAATTATGAAACATGTCATGCTCGGATTCATACAGGATACATATTAGTAAAAAGAACTGGGAACAGTCGATGTTATAAGTGCCACTCTCAGAAACCTGATAAATGAAGGATCCAAAGATAGGAGTTCGCAAAGTTGTAACCTTGTATTGATAGTACGGTTTGGAGGAATAGATCTGAAAGTCTAGCGAATTGTTCTTTCTTTTGGAATAACAAACCCAACTCATATTTTGTGCCTTCGATTTACAAGTTAGTTTTCTGAAATAATACTCCTGTCTAGTTAAGAATAATTATAATTGAAATAAGGGGTCAAATTAGCTGTATGCTTTCATTGGACTAGTCAAAAAGCCGGATAGTTATCTATGTATTAAGAATAAATTTTACAAAAGCCGTCGATGGTGGAGTGATCAAACTAAAACTCTTGCCAAAATTGATATGTATTAACTCGCGACTATCGGCGGTTTTGATGAATCATGAAGAAAGGAAAGCTATTAAAGCACGGTTCCCACTTGGCAAAAACTAGGAAAAACTGGCGAAAACTGGTGAAAACTGGAAAAAAAACTGGTGAAAACGGGCGGAAACTAACGAAAACTGGCGAAAACTGGTAAAGACTGGCGAAAATTGTTGAAAACGGGCGAAAACTGGTGAAAACTGGCGAAAACTGCCGAAAACTGCCTAAAACCTGCCAGCGAAATCTAGTGAAAACAAGTGGCAGTGCTTACGTAAATGCTTTTGACTCGTTTTGATTACCCTACGCAATGGATTCTGAAGAGGAAGATTTGCTGTTGCCCTTTGTATCATTGACAGCAAAAAGATCGAAAAGAAAGGAAACGTCGTTTTTGACATGCACCTTTTTTCAAGAGAGAGAACAGCTTGGTGCATTCGAGAATTTGTTGATAGAATTGCAGGTTGTTGACCGAGAATATAATTTCATATAAGTTTGAATTTATATCTCAATTTTTCAGAAGACCGTGTTGAATTTAAGGCCATGTTACGACACTGTTGTCCATTCGTTTTTGGAATTACCGCCAAGCTTCCACCTTCTGTAATAAATGGCTTCCTTTGCATCGCCCCAAGTCTTACAAATTTCAAATTACCTTTGGCACTCGAAAAAGAAAGTGACAACTAAATCGTACCGCTCATACTGCCTCAGAAAGTAATTCCTCTTAACTTATCCTTTTTTCCCATCTCCATCTTTCATAAAATGGCATTCGATTTAGAACTGTGTATGTGACGTCGGATTTGAACGAATACGAGCCAAAAAAACCCTAAACCTTTCGATTTTATTTTGCTAGTTCTCGCTCAACAAACTGAGCGAAAATTAGCGAAATGATTTTAGAATGACATTCCCACTAGAACACCTTTCTTAGTTTTCGCTATTGCTCACTAGTTGTCGCCTTGTGGGAACCGACATGAAAAGGGGCCCTCGCTTACCATCTTCCCCAACCAAACGCGCACCTCTGGCCAAAAATATATCAACTGAGTGTCGAAATATGGCCCTGCAAGCCAGTCGAAGTCAGAGTATAAGTCTGCATACCCCACCCTCTGCTTCTTGTAAGGCAGTGTTTGTGCGATTCTTCTAGCTTATAAACTGCGGTAGGAATTGATAAAGTAAAACTTGGTAACATTATTCTAATTTCGAACCAATGGAAGTAACTTCGAGTTATGATGGTGTTCACCCTATTTAAATAAGGCCAAAATTTGCACAACTAAACGTAAATGTGCATATTTATGATTTAACATTCAGTATACCTTTAAAAGTACATAGCTCTCTCACTAATAGGCTTTTTTGTATCTGAATAGCACTACCAACCCTTAATATTAATAACTATCCTACTTACGATGGGTCTATCCCATACTGGCACCATAGTACTCACACATGTTTGTGTGCGACTAAAAATTTCACATTCGACAATGATCACAACTAACTGTTAACTACTACTTTATTGGTAATTGAATCAATCTACTTTATTGTTTGCAAGGGAAACAGCTCCTGTCCAAAGAAGCAATTACTAAAGCCACTTTTGCAAAAGCTTTTTCATGTTTTGAGTGCTGTATTTTCCCCTGGCTTTGAGTCCAAGTGTCTAAGTTTTCTTGCCTCTCAAAGCTGGATTTAAGATCAGGTGTGACCAGTGACATATCTGCATTGATGCTCAGCTATTAACTACAAAACCAACATATCACAGGAAAGTTTAATTTTCAGATGTTGAATTTTTTCAGAGCAAAAGTCTATGAAAACATATGCATGGTGCTTTGTTATCTCATCATGCAAATCTTAAATAAATACACAAGGAATAACTTGCAGAAATGTTGCTCAACTTCCAGTAAAGGTAAGCTGGCATAATACCTGATGACAGAGGTATGAATTACTCAATAACATACATTAAGGCTAGGTGGAAACTCTAAATGCAATCATATAGGATGTAAAGGGGTTTCATTTTGCTTGGAGGCTGTGAATATATATAAAGTAAAAACCAGTTCTTGCAGGTGTACTAAACTATACCTACACACTATTCTTGAGTACTTTTCACTATCCTGCAAATGCTTCCTGTATGTTTGTGTACAGGAGCAAGCATTATATATTCACAAAATTATAAAATTTAAGATTTTCAAATCCCTTAGGTGCCAATATTTAACTTTAACCCACCTAAAACCTGTACAAGAGAAATAAGGTGCACATAACTGTGTCAATGAGAAAAAATGACTACAGAACTTGCATTAGCTTCTACATCAGATATCTTGAAATTTCCATAACCCTACAGTATCATCAACACTACCAGTAGCCAAAACACCATAACTCGCATGAGCATCAGAAATATCTCCAGTATGGACTGCATATTGCAGTGGTTTGCTAAGTGGCTGTAGGCACCTTCCAGCTTCATAAGCATGTATCTTGCCACTTTGTGAGCAGGCAATCAATGCGCCGTAGAAATTACAAAGACTTGTTACTTTATAATTATTCCAAAGTGTTTCTGCTTTCAGCAAAGTAAACCTGCTTTGACTTGTATCATAGGTGTACAATGAACCTGCAGCTCCACCAGCTCTTAAATAAGAGTAACCTAGATCTGTAGCAACATTAAGGCAGAGAACACTGCAGTCAACATGTATGCTTGCAAGGTATTTACACATTCTTTGATCATAAATACCAATAAGTTTATCCTCGCTTCCAGATATAATGAAATGGTCAAGTAACTCCAGAGAAAGAACTGCTCTTTTGTGGCATGTAAATTCCTGTACTACACTATTTTGTCTTGGGTCAAAGATCCTCACTCTTTTGTCATAACAACCTGTGAAAAAGCAGCCATCCCTTGCTTGTAGACAGAGGACTGCTGCAGGATGATATCTGAATGTGTCTTTCAGTGTTGCTCCAGCTCCCAAATCCCATGTTCGCAACTTAGAATCCCAACATCCAGTTACTATTTCATTTGGGTTATTCTTATCTGAATTAATGGTCCATACCCAGCCCTTTGCAATAGAGAGAGAGAGAGAAGTTGACCATTGCTAAAAGTTCTGGTAAATATATAGTTTAAAAGCTGCAAAATTTTATTACCTATATTTCCAATTAGAAACATACATTGATATATGCATATGTAAAAGACTAAAATCTACAATTATATGATGTAAAAATAACATAAAATCTAAAACTGTCTGAAGGCTAGCTTACAAGCTTTTAGTTAAAAAAGCTTTATCAAGTTTTTTATATAAACATGATGTACTAAATAGTGTGATAGTTTAGTCATCAATCCAGGGTGTGAATACTGAATACTCACCACCACCAGCAACCTTTTGTTTGCTTTACCATTCATCAGTACCATTTCTGTCTGTAAGTTATCTGGCAGATACTAGCAGTCATGGAATACATATTCTGTTGTGCACTTACACAGAACTTGTGATTCCATAAAACAATATTTTCAACATCCTGCAGTAAAACATGATCACACTATCAAAATCTTGCTTCCCTCAGATTGGCCATGATCCCTTAAACTCCCAACCCTATCCTTACCGCATCAGATTTTCTTCCATCTTATCAATAACTTTGTCTGTAAAATATGTAAGTTTTGATCCTTTTATCAGTAGTAATGACCAAAAGTATGAGAAAGTCCATTGTATTTTGTACAAAACAAATACTCCGACAAGATATATAGATATCTCTTTTCAACTAAAAATTCAAGTACTTAACTCAAATTCCTCAAATCATGCATCATTTAAACAACTATCCAAATAAATGTGACTTAAAATACCATGTCATATATATTTAATTGCCTTACCATTCACTTCTCAGTCTTTGAATTTTCTCTTGCCAGCGAATGATCAGATACATGGCAATGTATTTTAGTTTGTATTCACTGGTCTATTTTAGATTTCCATTCCTAAAAAATATACTTTGTCTGGGCAATTGATTGCAGTTCTTAAACTTCCAGCTTTTTACAGAGCCTACGCTTTCATAGACTAGTATTGTTGTTTCTTCTGTCTCAAAAATTACTGGTTGAAGTGTTTTTAATTGTTTTACATTTCTGTCAAATAAACTAATATATAGCAAAGATATGTTACTAAAGATTCCATCAAGAAAATATATTGAATCTTTTTTTTTTCTGGCTTCCTTTTACAATAAAAAACTGCAACAATTTGTGCCCTTGGTGCTACATCCCTGTCAACTGGAAGTATATAAGTTAGCATTGCCCTGGCATAGAAAGACAATCATAGATTATAATAAATCCAAAACTTTATGGATATGATGTATAGAAATACCCTTTATGACTACATTATGGCTACAAAATTCATCATAGATCCATATTAAAAGTCCATAATTTCAACAGTACTAGAGAGCAAGTGGCATCACTGTAAACCAGGTGAGTCAGATACCTAATGGGACCCTATGAGGATCTTGGGTAACAAGTTCACTTAGGGTTATGGTTCAGGATAGGGGTAGGGATTAGGTTAGAGACAGGGTAGGCGTTGGGTAGGATTAGGTATATTTGTAGGGTTGGTGTTAGTGACACCCATCCAGCTACAAGCTCACCCAGGCTCCTATATAGTTGCTGAGATGGACATACGCTAAAGGGACACATATATACACGTAAAATAAAAAACAAACTATCTACTCATTATCTTATTTTTAGATACAATGATTTCAATAATAAACAATGGACAGGACTTACCGAATGACCTTCAAGAGTTGCTACCTTTGGGCAGTCCATACTCTTAATTTCAAGTTCATCATTACTGTCTCGAAAGCAGGATATATCCCAGACTACAGCTGTTCGATCTCTTGCTCCAGAGATGCAGATACTTCCTTGGTTCATCATATGTACACTGTCAACTGCGGCATAGTGCCCTTGGAGATTTTTTACCAATAGTTTCCTCTCTTTTGACTTCCAAAAAGTGTCTACGTTATCATATGAGCGATAGACATTCCTCCAGTCATTAATATAATCAAGATCATGAGTTAACTGCACACTTTCTCCCCATTTTAAAGGGAAAATAGTTTTCCATATACCTTCCGTTGATAAGACTGTGTGGAAAGCTTTACATACAAGTATGACACGCTGAAATAAAGTCTTAAGGTCTAATTTTGAAAAAATCCGAACCAATAACTCTGGAGGTAAATCAAGCAAAGCTGTATCTAGATGTGTATTCGTACAGTTCTGCTGATGCTCGACATCGGAAGCCATATTCAAAAGTGTGAAATTTACAAAACTACCATTCACACTAATACCGGTAATACGGTACGAGTACCGAAATTTTTCTTTCTCGATAGGCCTAATGCAGATACCAACACTGGAAAGATTCAAATCCTTTATTGCTGAGCCAACACGATGAAGGTTTTGCCACAGACTATTAACGTCTAATGAGGTTTCTTCATGAATATTGTAGGCCTAGTGACTAAAGTGAAAGGGTTGGGTCGTCCTGTATGCTGCTTCTCCTCTAATTGCTTAAAACTGGTAGTTTTCACATTGAACTCCAGCTCCTTAAAAAGTTACATGCACTACCCAGTTGACTGGCAACTTTGCTACGTGAGCAGTTCCTCCGTGTTCAACGCTGCTTAGGTGAGGGGTTTCTTTCTTAGACAGCCCGCTTGCGTAATTTTGATAATTTGCTTATCTGTCAATTCTGTTTACTGTAAAAAATAACAGACCTTTTGCTGGAGCCTCGTTTTAAATCTGAGATCAAAACAATCACAAGAATCCTTTGGATGACGAGACAGCCTTTTACTTCAGGTGCTTATGATGAGAGGTAAAAAGCACACAAAATATTTGTGTCAGTGCTTCCAGGGTTGATTTGAATGAATAAACTTTACTCCCCATAACAAACAATTCTATCCCTGCCAGCACGCTTTCTGTTTGTTAGTATTCTAGTTTATTGCAAGAAATTATATAGGGGAAAATATGACTGAGTCCCCTTAAGTTGATCAGTGGAGTTACCCCTAACTCCTTATAAGGTTAATTCTTTTTATTTACCCTCTAATTGTGGTCGGCTCTACGAATGTGTGCAGACAATATAAAACTAAAAAAAACTCGCAAACATATCAAAATCAGCTAGTCCCCGTAAGATATCCTGATTATCACTTTTCTTTTCATAATAATATTTTCATAGCTAACCTGAAGCCGCGTTTACTACAGAACACTGATGTACTCCAGTTCATTTTTTGAAAAGAAGGTATAGTCCCCCTATATACACACCAACCCAAGTTCAAGAATGCTGATTTCATCCCTGTTTCGCACTCGTGCAGCCACTGAACCATAGCTTATCGCACGCGTCTCCATTTATGACAATAAACAAATCAGTCAATAGAAAATTGATTGAGTTTTGATATAGTCAAACTGCTGGTCAAATCTTCAATAATTGCCTATAGACAATCAAGATTGCTCACAATACAGCAATTGCTGCAAGAGCAGACTTTACTCTGGAATCGTGTAACACTCCCACCGCGAGAAAGCAATTTAAAAGTCGTTGCCTAGCAGTTGGTGCTTTGCCAGAAGCAGATAAATCCCCCGGAGTTCTCCGCTTGCTGGGATTCTCTAGTGAGTTGGTAGAGTAGTTGAAGACATTTCGCAATAAATAGCACGTTCTTGATTTTCTGACCCTTGTATTGATTTCGTCGATTATAAAAAAAACCTCCTATTCATATATGCTATGATACTTCTAAAAATTGTAACTTGCTTTATCTCTTGCTTCGAACATTGTTCCCCTAACTGATTTACTGGTTATCTCTAGCCATATACATGCAAATATATCCATCGTGGGTTAATTTGTTTGCATCCTTACTGAGTTGCTGCTTTTGGGTCGTACGCCATGTCTAAAACAGACGTCTTACATTGCGGCTATGTATAAAATCAGGCGATCAGTGATTCAGGATTACTTAATCGTATACTTAGAAACTTTAGATTTGGGGCTAAAAATAAGTATTAATCAAAACAGTTGGTACACTCAATCCTGCAAGGGCGGATCCAGCGTTTGAGTTTGGAGGGGCGGCATTTGGAAATTTTTTCTAATTTCATTTACACTCATAGATCATTTGATTTGAAAGTAGGTTCACAATCAGATGTAATGTAATCTAATTTGTTAAGTACGTACATATAACAGTTCTTCATTATATTTATCTGTTTATGTGTTTACTTTTCTCATCTTATTCATCTACTTATTTTATATGATATGTCTTGAAAGATTTTTACTCAAATTTGACACTTTGAAATTTTAACGTTTGGGGCTCATGACCCCCGGCCCCCCTGGATCTGCGCCTGCAACCCTGCACTATTTCAATGATCTATCTAAGGCTGGACGTTTTACAGGTCACCCTTAATTCGGCGTGATTGTAATAATCTTTTACTCTTGTCCAGAGAAGATTCAGTGCTAGTTCCTTTAAAAGGCTACTCATATACATTTTTCCTTTCAATAAAAGCACCCCTTGATGCACTCCTATGAGAATTTCTTCCACTGACTACCCTCTGCAGGAATAGCATTTTTTCCTTTCTAAGACTACGAGTAAAATAGCTGTCATGGGACTGCCTTAATTTGACTTGTCTAGGCTACAGCACTATTTAACCTGGATTCTTCTAGAAAATTCTTTAGTTTTGCAGAACATTCTGTAATCTTTCAGAACAATCTATCACCTTCTAGAACATTTTAGAATGTTCTGTCAGGTTCTATAGGATTCTAAAACCTTCCAAAAGTTTCCATAGATCACACTAGAAATTTCCGGAATGTTCTAGAATATTCTTTTAATTTCTAAGGATTTCTGTGTAAATAAGACGCATTATATATAAGGCAGGAAAGTAGGCATTTTAGACAACTTTCATCGAAGCAAGGAACACAAATTGTAAATAGAGTAATTGATGATCTTTTAATAGATTATTCGACATTGAGCAACGTGTCGCCTCTGTGAAATACAACAAAAGCTTTTTGGTGAAGACATCAAACGATTTTGCAACTGGGAAACTACGACACCTTCTTTTCATTATACTGTATCTGAAAATGCTTCATTTTAATTTCTAGTGGCTAAGGTAATAACTGTTTAACATATCATCAATAGAAAGGTGATAATGTGGATTCTATAAAACGTTTTCAACATCCTTGCGATCGAAGCTTCTTCTATTCTACGAATTTCGTCATACACAAAATATACTTTACTTTCTCCCAACGTCCTATGCTGTCTATACACATTTCCTGTTACGCTTTTGACAGAAATTGTTATCAGGGTTTCATAGAAATGCACTTCTTTGCTTGCCCCTAGTTCTCTTTCAATCTATTTTACCTGTCTAAAACAGTTTTTCCCGTTGCCCCTCCCTTATAACATGTCCTTAGAAATTCAGCTGTCTGTTCAATATAATCTCCATCAACTTTCAAGTTGTATTAGCCCTCCTTTTTTAAAACCTCTTTCAATTACATGAAGACGATTAACTAAGAAATTTAGCTATGTTTATACCTTTCTTTATCTCAAAATCGCTCCTGGAATCTAAAGTTAGCTCACTGCCCAGATAGTTAAAGTGGTCAACCTGTTGTATAGTCTTGTCACCCAGCTTGATCTGGCATTAAGGGGGATCGTTTTCCTTTGAGGTTACCAAGACAAAAGTTTTCTTGCTATTTATGCAAGGCCCTTCTTTTCAATTTCCTCAGCTACTCCAGTTAGGAGAGTTTAAAGGCCCTTCTTTTCAATTTCCTCAGCTACTCCGGTTAGAATAGTTTAAAGCTTTTCTACTGAGTCGGCAATTAGAGCTATGTCCGCGTATATGATGTTCGTAACTTTGTTTCCCCCTTTTGATAATCCATCTAAATCCTGTATTTCTCTCAAGATAAATTCCCCTGTCACTGAAAACTGTTCTGGTGATGCTACGCAGCCCTGTCTAACCCCTCGTTTAATGTCAACCCATTCCCCCGTATTGACCATCTACTCTAAGTGTTATCTTCTGCTCCCAATACAAATCTCTTAATACCCTTAGATCTTTTCCATCTACATGTCCTTTAGAACCTTAAACATTTCTTGATGTTTCACTTTATCAAATGTTTTGATGTAATCAATAAAACAGATAAATAAAATCTTGTTCATTCCAAGTACTCACTCACTTAAAGCTCTAAAAATGAAAATTGCATTCCTGGTGCCCTTTCCTTTCATAAAACCGCATTGCTGATTTTCTACCACATGTTTTGTGACTCTCCTCATTTTCTCTAATAAACTGATGAAATGACCACATCACTCAAAAGACTTATAGTACGGATTTAGATCACATTCGGTAGCACCTGGCTTTTTGGGAAGAGCTATGAACATCGATTTGCATAAGTCTTCAGGCATCTGGTTTCATATATGGTGTTAGTCAAAGAGTGAAGCTTTTCAATACCGTACTCTTCAAGTGCTAGTATCATTTCTGCTGAGATATTGTCCGGTCCACAAGCTTACAAATTGCTTTGACTATCTCTTATTTCAGAATTTCCTGACCATCGACTGCTGTTCTAATCTCTGGTTTATTCCCACTACGGTCTCCAAACAGTTCTTGTATATACTCACTCAACCTATTTAGAATTTGGTCCTTTTCCATAATGACAGTGCCATCTTTGGCCTTTATGCAGCTAGAAGCTGTGCATGTCCTACTCCCTTATAATTCTTTGATCTTATTATGTCTTTGTTGGAGCTCTTCAATTTCAGTATATTGTTGGTTGAACCACTTCTTCTTTTCCTCTAAAAACTTTCTCTTTATCAGCTGGTTTAATTGCTTATATTGTTGTTTATTATTTTTCACCATTCGCCTTTCTTCCATTAGTTGCAAGATTTCTGTTGTCATCCAGTTTTTGTGTTTTTTCCTGCCTTTCCTTGGTAAAATCACTTCGATCGATCCAGTTGAAATCTGCTGGAAATTATTCCATTGTCCCTCAGTCATGCCCATGGTTACATCAATAGCGTCAAACCTATTTTTTACTTCTACTTGGTACTTGAGCTTCAACTCTAGGTCATTTAGTTTTTGTGTATCTACCTGATGTTGTTTTGGTGACTGTTTTTCCCTTTGTAACTTGACTTGCAGATGACATACAACAGGACAATGATCACTTCCTGTGTCTGCTCCAGGTAGAGTTTTAAACCGATGGATACCATTTCTGAAGCGCCAGTTCATGGTTATGATATCAATCTGGTTTCTATACTTGTCGCCTGGGCTTTTCCAGATATACAAATGCCCAGGATGCTGTTGATACCAAGTGTTGGCAATGATCTCCTCTCTCGTTTCTCTGTCCTAATCCATATGGCCCGGCTGTGCTGCCATTTTATCCTACCCCATTTTGGCATTCAAATCTCCCATCCCTAGTATCACATCTCATTACTTAGTCATTGGCATAACCTGATCTAAACTTTCATTAAATTTGTTCAGCTCCTTATCAGAGCTCTTTGATGTAGGTGTATACACTTGGACAAGGACAACGTTGAATGCGACGCCTTTCAACTTGACCATAGTACACGCTCTGATATGGCCCAGTATCCCATGAGACATTTGCTGGTGCTTTTGTCCAACATTACTCTTGCTCCCCTAGTGTGTTGGTTACCACCTGCATAGATGGACGTCACACAACTGTCAGTTTGTATCTTTCCACTCCCCTTCAATCTAACTTCTCCAACTCCCATGTTGTTGACTCCTATTCTTTGTACTTCTATTTCTGGGTTTGTCAGCTTGCCAGGTTGAAAGAAGCACTCGCACACTCCATGTTCCGATGTTGAAAGAGACAATAGCGGAAAGACGATCTGGTGCCACCTGTCGTTCATGGCAATCTCTACCAAGCGCAACTCCTTGACAAAGTGTCAAGGCTTCTGTCACGCTGCTGTGATCCTTTGTTGGCTTAGACATTACTGTACAAGAGTAAGACGTGGTAGGATGCGCAGTTCCATTTCACGGGTGTTTTTAATGTGACATCATCACATTGCAGTGCTCGCTAACTGAGCCAATGCTTCTAGCCATTGTTCCTCTAACTGTTGGAATCATCTGCCTGCCAACTATTGAGTACAGTCATGGATGTCTTTAACTTCCCATCGCCCTTCTCAGCATGCATCAGCCTGCTGCCACTGATTTCACCGTAACTCTGGTACGGGGCCTATAACCGGGTACTGACAGCCGTAGCCAGCTGAGCCCTGGACTCCACGATTTGGGGCAGGGTCGTCACGCCCTGAGGTGTTGAAACACCCCATGTACTCACTTTCGTTAGCAACACCAAATTGTGACTTTGATGTCTATAGAAAAAAATGCAACCTCCTTAACTTCTTCTATAAAGCATAAATGATATCATGTTTCATTTTACTGTATTTATTTGTAATTTTTAAATCAGTTTTTTAAATTTAATGTTATTTTTCGCCACATTGTTGTTTTCGTATAGTTAATAGTTTTGTGTTTATGGGCTTCTTTTTCTCTGTTAGTTTTTTTTAGTCATTAGATCTTAAAAGATCTTTAACCCGTGATTTTTATTTTCTACAACTATGTATATACAACTGTAATGCTACAATACGCGAGAAACTTGTCTAAAGAGCATCATTTTAATTGCTAAAAATTTAAAGACTTGGTCAACGTATTTTCTTTTGACGAGCTTCACTAACGATAAGATTCAAGCATCACAGGCGTAACAGGATGTTACAAAAATGCCTAGAAAAGTTCTGATGCCATTTATAATTATGTATGAGACTCACTTTCTATTTTGCCTTTAATGAAAATCAAAGCACGAAAATAAAAAGTGCCTGCAGTTCATGATTCCAGCTGTTGGAATCTTCAAATCACCACTAGACAAATATTTGTGGTACTAGACGATTCCTTTAAAATTCTAACATGAAATTTGAATAGAATTGCCAAGCATAATTGTTTAGTCTTATATTTGTAAACGTGCAATTTTGGTTAAATACGGACACGATTTTCAAGAATGATTATCCACTCTTGCAGCAATGATTTTACATTGAATCACTACAAGGAGCAAAGCAAATGTGGCTGTTATTTAAAAATAAATATCTTAACACTATACGGCTCTCCTTTTTGGAGCCAAAGCCATTACTACCATAAACTTGAAGCTACCCTAAACTAGTGCCTAAGGTTGATCAGTGGATCTATACAGGCTACGCCTTTAAAAATATTGCCGATTCTTTGTGGAATCGACCCTGCTAACATTTGGAGGGACTAGAATGTCGTAGTGCTTCGCAACAGTGCAATTTGTAGAAAACACATCCTACAAAAATTGATTGCCATGTGCATAATTAATCTGAGATTGAAGAGCAGAGCGCCACTGTCCAGCTGAATGCCCAAATGGTCTTTTGTGGCCAATCAAATAGCGTTCTCTAAAACATAGACAACTGTGGCTTAGAGACAATGATGACGAAACAAAACCTTTACACTCCGCGAGTGTATTCCAATTCTCAGAACAGCCTCCCCCGGTATTGATATAAGAATGAGGGCAATGAGATCTTTTGTCTTCTTTTGAATATCTTTGTCAAAAAAGGAGCCGTCGTGTTGCCAGAAAGTTTTATGATAACCCTTACGAGTTTGCGAAGAAATGGTTTGAAGGAGGAAAATCCGGTCCCCTTAAGGTGTCAAAAGATGAGCTTGAGCCGCATCTACGCATGGCCTATTCAGATGCAAAGCATGATGAACGATTAACCAACAGACATGACTTGCTGAGGTCAGGTGAGCCAGTGCATCAGTTTGACCTGAGTGGGTTAAAGGCTTGGGAAGTACAGAAGGCTGTTAGGAAGGCACAGGGTGGCAATGGTCCTGGCCAAAACGGCCTGTCTTATAAGCTGCTGAAGCACTGCGCAAGACTTAGACATATATTGTGGAGCATTCTGAAGGTTTTGTGGCGTAAAGTGATTGTGCCAGAAAGTTGGTGAGTAGCAGAATGCATTTTCATTTCAAAGGAGGTTGATTCAAAAGGTATCGAGCAATGTAGTAATATCTCTTTATTGAATTTTGATGGCACGGTGTTGCTATCGGTACGGGCGAGTAGGTTGACTAAGTTTGTGATTAGAAATCAGTTTGTCAATTGATCGGCGCAGAACGCGGGTATACTGGCTTTCCTGGCTGCTTAGAACACGCCCAGATGATATGGGAATCCATCCAGGCCTGCAAGAAGGGGAAGAGAGATGTGAATGTGGTGTGGCTGGACTTGCCAAATCCTTATGGATCAGTCCCAATGGGTTTTTGAAGTTTCCGTTGGAACTTTTCTGGATACCATACCAGATTTGTAATTTCCTTACCAGGAAGTACCACCAGGTCTGGATGAGGTTTACTACGGCTGAGTATACATGGCAACTATTAGAGATTGTTTTCCCAATGGGATGCCATTTTTCTCCCGTCTTAGTTGTTCTTGGAATGGAGTTTATCACACTAGATGTGAGTAAGACACTACAAGGGCTTAGCCTGGAAGGAGTAGTGGCTCCATCGGTAAGAGCATTTATGGATGATCTTACTTTGATATCCAGTGAGGAATTGCAGGTAGAAGGAGGATTGTAGAAGCTTGGCGAACTTGCGTCATGAACCAGGATGTGTTTCAAGCCAAGGACAAGCAGAAATTTATCGATAAGAAAGGTAGTGAATAAGAGGTTCCATATTGGAGGAGAGGAGATACCACAGGTCTCTGAGCAAGCCGTGAGAAATTTGGATCGCTGGTATGAACGTGGACTGACAGATAAGCACCGAGGGGTGTGGCCCCATCAGCAGCTGAAGAGATGGATGAAGCTGACAAAGCTTTGGTGCTGCCAGTTTGGCCTCTTCCCAAGATTACTCTGGCAGCTACCGGTGTATGAGGTGGTTGTGACGAGGGTTGAGAGAATGCAGCAGCTTGTTGATGTTAATTTCCGTAAGTAGTTAGGAGCTCCGCGGATGTTGTCTGATACTACCCTATATAGTAGATCGGGAAAGTTACGCTTACCAATGGTGTCCTTGGTGGAAGAGTTCAAGACAGGAAAGGTCCGTTTAGTGATAATGATGCGTGAGTCCCCAGACACTTTGATTTCACAAGTGAGACCACTGATTCGGCAGGTCGGAAGGCTGAGGATACTGCTGTCAAAGCTCTGGCGAATGTGAAGTCGCATTAAATCCATGGTAATCCACAAGTTGGGAGACATGGTCTGGGTTGGACAGCTTCTAGAAAGTTCTATGGCTCAGAGGGTAAGAATTGTCAAAGAGAGCTAGTGGTACAGGCTGCATGAGATAAGGAGGAAAACGCATGGTTCAGTAGAGCTGCTCAACAAGGAGAGCAAGTAGCATGGATTCGGTGGGAAGATGT
>JAAAKL020007350.1:0-16976 GCA_010016065.2 Carybdea cf. marsupialis auct. non (Linnaeus, 1758) | reverse complement strand
ATTTTAGTATGTATTATGTCATTTTGTAAGAAGTAGGAATTTTATTGTGTATTTTTATCGTTTTGTAGGTATTGGGAGTTATATTTTTTTAAACAAAATTTTTTAGCTGGTATCTTAGTGAGTATTTGTATTCTTTTATAAACAGTAGGTATTTTATGTTGTAAATATTAAGCGGTATAAAATGTCCAGGCAAGGTAGTGGCAGTTGCCAGAAGAAGGAATGTAATTTTCCGAAAGCTCGTCATGAGCAAGAGGCAATGTTTTATTGTTATCTTATATAGAGAGGTTTCTCTGTATTAGTGTGATTTTTGCCACCTCATTATTTGAGCATGCTTCGAACTCTGTTCTGCATATACAGTAGATAATGTGCATAATTGCCTTTTTCTGCTGGTCTAAACTTTGGAGCCCCATAGTAGCAGATTTTAAACTGTTCCCGAAATTTTATTAAGCAGACTTTTCCTACTTATGACATGTTAGTCATAAAGTAAAGGTATTTTGATAATAAAATGGGAATCAGACCTTTTTGTCAGTCGCTATGAAAGTATTGGTATGAACGAGGATCAGGTAATGAACATTTAACTTTCCAAGGGTTTTTCAACAGTCAGTTTTATAATTTAAGTTACAGTTTCTTGACTATAGACCTAATCTTTACTTCTATTATTGCTTTTATTGTCTAAGTGACACAAAACTACCTTTTTGAATATATTACTATGAGAATCTACTAAATTTGTGGGTAAAATGGAAGAGACACAAAAAATCTTCGTGTTAGCTTTATCCTCTATGACAGCTGACATCATCTGCCAAGTAAACTATAGCGTATAAAAATTAATTTTCCATAATATTTTAGTAATATAGGATACTTGCACATGCGGGCTTTTGGTTGTCTAATTGTGTAGGGGAGGGGGGTTCCAAGACTTCCAGAGTAGGTTCACCGTAGTAAAAGGCCAAGAAGCGAAGAAAGATCAGGTTTCTTTGATATGGAAGGAAAAGGAACAACTTTGGGCGTTTCTAAATATATTATGATAAACAAGTCCCCTTTTAACTCTCCCTGTTCACTTTCAGTTACTCTAGAAACATTCTGCGTTACTAGCCGCTTTAAAAGCTTTGGCACTTTCAAAGTTATTCTTTACGAGCCCGTCCGTTTATTTGGCCAGTCATAAGAATAATTGCTTTGGCATGTCGCCAGGACTGACTTTACTTGATATTATTACGTTTACGTCTTAGATACATTCGCTGAGAGGAACACCTTAATGGAAAATGTGTACCCGAAGCTGAAAGAATATTGTCAATCGAAAGGATATGATTTTCAAGTAGTGGATATGAGATGGGGAGTCCGAGACGAAGCTTCAGATGATCACATGACCAGCGAACTTTGCATGCGGGAATTGAAAGCATGTCAAACCTTATCAACAGGACCAAACTTTATAGTAAGTGGCATTACCACGATTATATATTTAACATATGGAATATTTAAACTTTTTTAAAAAATATTTTTAAACGAAGGGCAACTTAAGTCAACCTTGTTTGCTCTTATTATAAAGGTTAATTATGACTTTCTATCTTGTCTTGCTTAGTTATATTTTTATTACTTTCATATTTTATTCATTAACTATCTACTTTTACTCCTATTGATTAAAGTGTTTACTTTCAATAAATACGTAACTGTAATCAGAACGATAATCTGAAAATACGCGAGTGCTCGATACATAAATGCAGAGTAGTATATAAAGAGACACTAAAGGAAGAGATATGGAAATTCGCTACTCCGAGTTTCACGTGTTTACGATCATCAAATTTGCCTGATGATTGTGAATACGTGAAACTCGGAGTAGCGAATTTCCAAATCTCTTCCTTTAGTGTCTCTTTCCACTTTCAATAAATACGCATGTCTTCGCGCAATCACATACTCGTGTACTTTAGTAATTAATCACTTACAAAACCATTTATGGAATTACTTGAGTGCCATCTCTAGGTGTTTCCTCTCTTCTCCATCCCAAACTTAATGACTTACTATTTTGAGTTCTTAAAAAGATCTGGTACAAATTTCACCAAATGTCTTGCCTCTTAAAGAATCACCCTTCGAAATGATGATGTATAAAGTGATAAATACAAAAATTATAAAAATATCATCTAACAATTTTGACTCTTAGTGACAATTTGCCGTTATTAAAGAAATACTACTATAAATAAATACCTTTCTTTATAAAATCTACAGCTTTTTTTTAGAGAGAACTTGTTAACACCTATGATCATCAAAATGGATGAAGGACTTAATAACGGTTACCTAGGCAAAACCTGTTTCAAAATGCATATCAGTGCTTGCTCACTTTCTATTGCCTTCTGCCTATCTGTCTCTGCTTTGCCTCTATTTGTCTCTTACTATTTAATTTAATTCTTCATGACAACATGTCAACTCAATCCCGCAGAGAAACGGAGGCGCCTCAATAGTCGTGTCAGATGCCTTCATATTTAGCTTGCAAGCTATATAGTGCATTAAACAACAATCAAGGCTTTCCAAACCCCGCTCCTTTTTAAAGATAGTGATTGCACGATTAATCAACCACATGGTCCCAGCCAATCGCCGGGATGAGTTTTACATAGTAAAAGTTCTGCTGCCTCCAATTCTTTCTGTTTAGTAAACCAATCATCTGGTCATGAATGTGATAGACCAGTAACTCTAAAAATATGAATTGGTAACAAACAAATATAATTTTTTATCATTATATTCTTGTCTCTTCATTCAGACTTTCTTTGGTCAAAAGTACGGATACCGCCCTTTTCCTCCAAAAATAGAAGCTCTAGAGTTCGAGACGATTCTGTCAGCATTGGGAGACCAAGATGAAAAGATGCTTCTTTTGAAATGGTTCAAAAGAGATGATAACATTGTTCCTCCTGTATACCAGTTGAGTTCCATCAGTACGTTGTTACCACACTATAATAATCCAGATGCTTCAGTTGATGAAAGACAGATGGCCTCAAACGAATGGTGGGAAGACTTCGAAAATATGCAAAGGATTTTAAGAACAGCAGCTTCTACAGCACTACAGAATAACAGCAAAAATAAATACTTTATCTCCGGTATGTATTCATCTCCAGCATACGCAAGGACTACCTCAAAGATCATACATTCATAGGCTTTATTGAGAATATACTTCAGACGGCTCATTCAAATAGGGCTATAAAGTGGATAAATCTTGATCAGCGACTATCTCAATACCAAGACACCCCCCCCCCCCAAGAAAAAATCCCGAATACATTTCCAGTGCCGCAAATGGTTCCCCCTTAGTTCCAGGTAATCTAACTTCCGTAACACGATCACACCAGTACTCAGACCAAGACTACAGCTGTGGCTATCAAAAATTTAAAAACACGACCATGAGACCAAGTAATGATTACCAACAAGGTCTCATAGACCAATTGTAAAACTTTTATGACATCGCTCAAAGTTGCAAAGCCAATCAAAGGAAGTATTTGCTTTATCTCTTACCATCAATTGTAGCCCATAGAAAACTTGTATAAATGCAAATGTGGCCCTTGAACACACTATCTCGTCCTCTTGGTGTTTCCATGACAGCGTATCCAACTTATTATGTTTTATTTGCGGGCAGAAACGCTTTCAAAGCAATAGCAGATTCCTTGCTGCTTAGAGATGAGAATAAATGTTTTGTCTGTTTACGTCATAGGGAAGAATTGATGATCACGAAATCAGCTACAATTAAGTAGGAGACCCGCACCATGATAAAAATGATTAGTTATTGAAACTACCAGTAAATATTTATTATCGGATGACAGAACATTCCAACTTTCAGCGTCACATTTGTTGAATACCTATTTCATAGCAAGCACATAGCTCCATTAGTCTACAGTTCATGTTCTTTCGGCTTCAGAAGATACTCTACTGCATACGTCGTTTTGACATGCAATGACGCCTAGGTCTTTGTAGGGTTCAAAGAAGTACACTCCTAAAAAGAGTAAAAGAAGAACCCACCTCACATCATGCCTAACCATGATTAAAGTTTCTGATGCAAAGAACAATTTAAGGCTGATAGCAGGTGAACGTAGTCTAAGATGCTATGTGCTATGTTGGGCTACCAAGAAGAAATTTAATTTATGCTATGGCACTGTCAATGATGCAAACCATTATAGTCATTGATAATCAAAATTATTATTATCATTGTCTTATGATGATGATGATGGTGATGATAGGACATACTTTGAATTATTATAATTATGGTGTTAGTTTTCATAGTAAGGCAGCTGGTGATGATAATGATGATTTTCACTGTAAAATGCTTATGTATTTGTGGACAAATGGTGACATAGGAACAGCAATTATTCTATCATACTGTTGCTATGAATCCTTGAGAATTTCCATAAAAGGTGTAGTGATCACTTTTTAGATTATTCTTTAACAAAACTTTGCCTAGATTTCCCAAAAGAGCCCTTGAGTCAAGTATCATACGGAGACCTACCTTAGTGGTACAAAGAGACGAGGAATGAAGCACGGAGGCGATTTGAGCATGTCGAAACTTGTTTGTAATGCTAATTATAAAAAATATAGTATCTTGTCTTATAAATGTATACAGTTCTGGCTATAGATAACATTTGTTTTGATTGTTATACGAAATTACATTCTCTTTACAGTGACGGAAGACGAGATTACAAGAGGAATCTTAGAAGCTAAGAATATTAAAAAATGCTGTTTCTGGTTTAAAAGAACTATCAATAATATCATGGACAAGCTTCCAAACGCAAAGTCGAGCTTTTTCATCGATAAATCAAAGGAAGGTATTGATGAAGAAGCAGTGAAATTACTTGATGAGTTAAAAGAACGCAAAATGCTTCAAATTCTTCCCAGGGAAAATATTAAAGAGTACGATATTAAATGGGCTGGTGAAAATGGCGTCAGTGTACAAGATAGTTCAGAGCACAGTGACTACATCAATCTGCTTTGCTCAGACTTTGAACAAACCTTAAAGGACATGATCAGCAATGCAATAAATGAACGAGAGCAGAAAGAACTGGATGATCATCTGGTTCACGAAATTAGTCAACATATTGCAATCTGTCAGGAAAAGAGTCGAATTTTCCATGGCCAAGAAGATGTTCTTAAGAAAGTTAAGGAATATCTTGAAGGTTCATCTTCAAAACCATTAGTAATTTATGGTCATTCAGGATGCGGTAAAACATCCTTAATGGCAAGAGCAGCAAGGCTGGAAAAGGAGAAAAGCAAAGATGCTGGCCTTATTTTGAGATTTCTTGGCACTACAGGTGATTCTTCCACCGTAAGCAGTACTCTTCAAAGCATTTGTTCCCAGTTGGTTCGTATTAACAATCAAGGTCAAGTGCACATTCCTAAAGTAAGTCCCTTTACTTCTACCTCTTTACCTGCTCCTCTTTAAATTGGCATGGATCTGTGCATCATATCACTGTCTAAGCTAGATATGTTAGAAAAAATTGACACAGGCTGGTAAGGCGTAAACACAGGCCACGATCACTTTTGATCTCCCTGATGTTGAATTTGACAAGAAAAAGTTTCCATACAACGTCCGGTAATCTTTCATCCAAAACAAAATACGACTATCACTGTTGAAAGATAATTTAATTAAAGGGTTAACACGATTAGGCATTTATCAGTGCAAGTTATAAAAATATTCATTTAACTGCTGACGTATGCTCTACGGAGATCAAATAGCAGAAAGATGGAATAGTCAGAAAGTCAAGATATTTGTAGCAATTTATCAAATGAGTGGTCTGAGGGGTTGATGGTTACTTGATAAGGTAGGGAATATGAATCACATGTAGGAGATCATACATATTACACAGACATTATATTACAGTGATATATTCTGTAACAAAGTGACGCCATATCAAGCGAAATCTTCGACAAGCAAATGTTTATTTTACGTCTTGTTTACCTATGAAAATTACTAAAGAAAGAGTGACATGCCTTTAACAATGCCTTGCTTCTTTAGTTTAATCGACCGTGTATTATCGCACGAGCACAATGATTTTGTCAATGTTAAGGTTCTTAGATGCACAGAGATGAAGCTGTGATATCAAAATGCAACGCTAGTATGTTCAATCATACATTGTCTATGTACAGCGGATGCTGGATGCCTAGTTAGGCGAAGGAAAAACCATTTATTATTACCATCTTTCAAAATAGCCGATGTTGTCGTCAGAGTAACAATGCATTTACAGAGAGTACCCCTGGAGTTCTATAATAACAAGGAGCATTTTTTCTTGGGAGGGGGGGTATATAGTTGGCCCTAAAATTAACCCAATCCTCCTAACATGGGCTTACGCACTCCCACCTGTGGGCTTTAGACTGTCCCTGAACGTACGCACTCCTACCATAAATAAATGTTTGTCTATGTTCAATTTGCCTCTCTTTTGCTACAATTTTATTTGCCCTCTCATATTCATTCTTGTACACCTTACCTTCTTCTCTGTTCACAAGAACACCCTTATTTCATTCCTTATTTGGTAAGGGGGCGATTAACTCACTTGGTTTTAATTTGTGCTTCTTGTTTCGTCTTAGTTTGTTATGTCTGTTTTAAAATCCAGGTAACGTACGTAAAAACAACATAGTCCGATGGTAGTAAATAACTTAGATCTAGGAATTTATTTCTTAAAATGTCAAGTTAGTTTATACGAACAAATTGAAAAACAAACTAGCCTGGACAACTTACTGCGAACAATTCAAGTTAACAAGCTCGATTAAATAATTTAATTCACTTGGCTACCTATGTAACATCACTAATTAACCTAAAGAATTGGGCTAACTACGTAGTTAAGTAAAATTTCATTCGTATAAATGTACTTCCAACGAAGTCAGGGATGTGGTAGGGCATGGGTGATATGTAATATTTTTGCAGTTTCGTCGTGTATACATGGATTCAACTATAAGAAGACTATTATGTCTTAATCTGACAACCGTTGAAGCTTGAAAAGCAATAATCGTGATTAATATTTAAAGAACAAGATAGAAACACAAGTATTCCTACCTTCAAAATGCACCTATTGAACAGTAGCTTTCAAGATTAAGGGAGGAGTCCAAGCTCTCCAGGTGTCAAACTCTTGAGTAACCTTAGGTTATTGTACAAACGACAAAGACTTAAATTCTTGTAGTATGACCTCTGTTTTTCAAGTTATTAATACGATATCTGGCCTCATCAAGTAGTTTCAGTTACTTTAACCTAACACTTAATTACTAATTATCGCATCTATGTATACAATTTACTTCATATTTTATTCTTTTAGAAATTCAAAGAACTGTGTAGGTTCTTTGAGAAACAACTAAAGGAAATGCAAATCAACGTAACAATATTTTTGGATTCATTGGATCAGCTTTCTCCTGAAGACGGAGCCCATACTATGCAATGGTTGCCAACAAGTTTACCACAAAATGTTAAACTCGTTCTCTCTTTGCTACCTGAGGATGAATACAGTGTCTTCCCCAATCTCAAAGTAAGCCTGATTTTCTTATTCTTTATTCATTTTGCCAACAAAAGCTGACGGTCCACGAGGCTTCACGTTAGCTAGCTATTGATGTACAATTGCAATTTATTTCAAACAAGTCAACAACAAACATGCTGTAACGATCTAAGCTTCAAAACGCGCGACTTCGTTGCCATGCCAACATTCAAGTCTCCCAACCAAACGTGTCAATTCATACTTTTTCATCTATATACAAATATCATATCCAAAGCTAAGGTCAATGAAGCAACGAATAACTGACAAAAATGTTCTAATTTATGTCATGTTTATATCTTTGGTTGATTAGTTTTCTGGACGCTATGGTTGCTCAAAGTCAAAAGTTAAACTGATGCGATCTTCACGCTTTTGTAAATTCGACTGTATTTCGCTAATATGAATAACACGGCACAACTTGTGTCTAAAAAATAAGTAAAAATGTTTTTTGGTCTTTGAAATCTCATCAGCACACCTTTTATGCTTGTCATTACCTCATTAGATGGATATTATGGAAGAATGTTATCTCTTTTTTGCATTGACTCCATCCATACAGATACGTTAAAGAGAATAAATACAGTAACGATATCCGTTGTGATTTACAGTGAATCTCTTCATAAGTTTTGGCCAGATAGTGTTTAGAAATTATAAATTTTGTAGATGTCCTTTTGCATTAATGATGTATCCCTTTATCTCGTAGAGCCGGTTACCAGGTGAAGATGATATGTACATTAAAGTGCCAAAGTTACAGGACAGTACTGCCGCGGATATTTTACAAGCATGGCTGCAAGATGCACATCGTACTTTAACTTCAAGTCAAAAACAACTCGTACTTAATACATTTAGACAGAATGGCCTTCCCTTTTACTTAAGATTGCTCTTTGACGAAGCTGTCCGTTGGAAGTCATTCACACCGGACACAGATGCAATTTTAGCACAATCGATTAGAGAGGCAATAAATATGTTATTTGATAGACTTGAAAGAATGCATGGTCAAGTTTTAGTGAGTCATGCTCTTGGCTATATTACTGCTGCAAAAAGTGGTTTGTCGGATGCTGAAATCGATGATGTATTATCACTTGATGACGAAGTGTTAAATGATGTCTATCAGTATTGGACTCCTCCAGTGAGAAGAATACCTCCATTGCTCTGGCTTCGAATACGTGCAGATTTAGGCTCTTTTGTTGTTGCCAGAGGAGCCGATGGGGTTTTAGTTAATCAGTGGTATCATCGTCAATTTGTAGAGGCTGCCAAGGAAAGATACTTGCAATCGGAAAATTCAAAACAATTACACAGAATCCTAAGTGAGTATTTCCTAGGGACATGGTCGGAGAAGCGGAAAAAATCGTTTACCCATAAATCAGGTGAAAGTGATGAGAAGGATAGGGTCGTTCCAGCTCAGCCAAACGTATTTTCGAAAGAGGACAGTATTAAAACTATTTTCAACTTGAGAAAGTTAAATGAACTGCCTCGGCATTTGACACAGAGTCACAATATTTCCAAATTGAAAGAGGAGGTGATTTTTAATTTCGATTTCTTACTGGCCAAGCTGCGAGGTACAAATCTTCGCTTTATTTTAACTGATTTTGAGGAAGCCAGAGAAAAATTTCCTGATGAGAAAGATATTTCGATAATTCATGACTGTCTTCAGACGTCTGCCAGTGCAGTCTATCAAGATCCATATCAACTTGGAACTCATTTGGTAGCCCGTCTTCATGACGAAGAAGACGCAAGTGTTCAAGGTCTACTTGAACAGATTAGAATGTCTAAGATCCCTTGCCTCTATCCAAATGTCACAAGTTTCGAAAAGCCCGGAGGTGCACGCGTACTTACGTTGGCCGGTCATACTGCTGCCATTCATAGTTTTTGTTTAACAAAAGACGATACTAAATTGGCATCGATTTCAGAGGACAATACCCTAAAGTAAGTTTCTACAATCTTATTCTTTTGACTCTTCTGAAAATCCTTTTGCTTCTATTCTCCGTCTATATCACACCTTATTCTGTGCCCCATTGCGCTGCTCCCGCGACTTCTTCTTCTATTTGTTCGTCGTCGTCTTCTTTTTTCCTATTCTTCTTTTCTCCTCTTCATTTTCTTGTTCTTCTTCCTCTTTGTCTTTGCGGGACAACAACTTTTGCATCTCAAACACTAGAAATACAAAAAAGATTTGCGTTGATACATCATTGTGTCATGACGTCACCTCTCAATTTAACTTGATATCTATCATTTCGACGACAGGAAGGATGACCAGTCCAGGTGACGTTGTTCTAATCTCATAATGCAAGAATGACAAAATTCTTACCCTAGCAAAAAAATAAAAAATGCGGAAAGTGTGCCTGTGATCCAAAGGTTGTGAGACAATATTACGTTTGTACGTAGTCGAGGCCTGTAATAAGCTACGTCATGCCGGTAAGAACCCATGTAGAGGCCTATTTACCTGCATATCTGCGTGTACAATCAAAATCTGCCCCCCCCCTCTCCCTTTGTTTTGACAATCAGTGCTACGGTTCTGATAAATTATACTTATCTCAAAATACGTAATCAACTACTTCTAGTCTCTAAACTCCTTTATCTCAAACTTAGATAAAACCGTTGGTCACAATAGGTGTCATCTTGCAAAAGAGAGGGACGACTTGGTAGTTTGAAATTCACCTGAGAAAAGCTCCATCAGAAGAACGTTATCTCTACGTATCATAAGTTGTAAAAACTGGCTTGTAAACATTGGCCTTGAATTCAACATAGAAACTAATGTGAACTAATTCCGACGTTAACAGTGAAAACTTCTTTTTCATTTTCCAGGAGACGATTGTCATTGCGTTTACGATGTCGTAGATTTCCCAGTCGTATTAACAGGGGCGTAGCCAGGGGGAGGGGGCAGCTGCCTCCCTTTGTAAGATATCGCCCCCTAGTCTCGGTGGAAAATTGGTAGAAGAAAAAATTATTGAAAGTGGATAAAAGCATGATTGACAACTTCAATGATAAGTTTTGCATTCTAATTCCTACTATGATTATTGCCCCAAATAGTACAAATATAATTGAAATATTCATTTGTAAGTAAAGGCGACAGGGATCGCCTTGATCAGCATCCTCACAAGGAATTGTATTAATCTGTATTTGAGAATAACCATGCATCGTGCCTCTATTTTAACTCTTGCTACAAAGACAAAACAAAGTAAACTATGCGTGCTGATGTTTACTACGATATGAAAACAAGAGTTTTCTAAGTGCCATGCCAAGAGGACAGATGGACATTTGCGGCCAAGAAATAAAGAAAAGACAAAGTTGGGCAAAGATGCTATTTTTCTTGAAAAAACACGACTCACATTAATAAAAGCCTCAAAATTTCAAATATATATATATATATATATATATATACATATACATATATATATATATATATTTATGCGTTTTGAATAACATGGACACGTTTCAACAGATGACTTGTTAAAAAGACTGCCATAGAAGTGCATAAATGAGTATGTTTTAATGGACGTTTTTCCATTTCTTCCCTCACCCCCTCCTACCAAAAATTGTTCCATTTGATTCCTTTCTATGGCACCCCTCATTCCTTATCCGGAAGGACGTACTTTTTTGGAATGGTCCCCGATACTGATATGCTCATTTTTCGAGAGGGAACATCTAACTTGCAGGATTGGTAGTTTGAAAGGCTTGTGCCCCCTGGATAAGACTTGCTCCCGACTTGCCCCTCCCCCCTAGTCTAAAAGAGCTGGTTATGCCACCGCTTTTAAGTATTTCATATTCCGATATTTTATCTATGTTTTAATATGTCTTTGCACTGGAAATGATCAGTACGTTTGTGTAGGGTTCGTAGACGAAGTGAGAACACACAAGTAATATCTCTATACGTCTATTCAATCATACTTTACACACAACTAACGAGAACAACGTGAGAACATGCTTTATAGAAAGTAATGAATGACCAGGAAGAAAGTAGGTTCCAGGCTACTTCACTACAGTTTGCAAAAACTCTGGTTATTTACAAATAAATGCTTCAGTTACTTATACAGCTTCTTCTATTTTCAGACTTTGGGATATGGATGATGGATATATGTTTAAATCAATAACTCTCGAAGCCTCCTGTGAACAGCTTCTATTTTACTGCGAAGGTACATGTGTTCTTCTCAGTGGTTATGATGGGCTTTGTTGTATTGACATCAACACGGAAGAGATCGTCTATAATAAGAAAGACATGAAGAGTCAGAGTGGATCTTGCATTGTAATATCAGAAGATGAGAAATATGTTGCTCACTTTGGCACCGACGGATTCACAATTTTCAGCATATCGGGAAAGTCCTTAGTGAGTAAAACCTTTTTATCTATTGTACCTTATTGCTCATGTTTTCATTTAACATTTTGCAAGGATACATCATCTTGGTTAGTTACATAATTGATCGTGACTACCAAATAATAACCATGCAACGTGTGACTTTTAAATAGTTTGTCGTGACTGTAAGGGCATTTAATGTAAATTCCAAATAAGGAAAGATATTTTTTGAATGGAGGTTATTTTAGTTTTAATTTAATTTTCAAGTAAGCAACACAGAAAAAAGTTTTTCATAGAAATTCCACATTTTTGGTCTTTTAAAGTATATATCATTCTTTATATACCCAGATATCAACGTCGTAATATATGAACGCCTGGCCTACAGCCATAACAGACATCATCCTTTAAAAAAATATTAAAATGCTAAGATTGAAAATATTTACATTGATCATTGACTTTAATCTAATCTTTCTTTCAGTTCGTTCGCCTGTATTTTTTCTAGGACGTGAAGCAACGTGACTATGGTAGCATTTACGTCATTAGCCCCTTGCAAATTATTTTGAAGCTACAGATGGGTAGTTTTGCGGAGTGAAAGTGATAACGTCACTAATCAAAAGTTTTGGAAATAGTAAGATTTGACTTCAAATATCTGAGGGCAACCCTGGAATAGGCTGTTTCCCAAAACACCAGACTTGCAGTGTATAAAATGTTTAAACAGAGTCCTTTAGATTTCAAAAATCTATGGTCAAAACTGTGTTAATTTTCCTTGGATCCTTACGTTAGGATCCAGCATCAAATATCTTTTTGTTAGAGAGATTTAAAACCTGGAAAGCTGATATCTTGTTGTTGGGAAAAGGCAACACCCTCAATTTTGGCCATTAAGCGTTCTTATTAATAGGGCAACATGAAAATTAAATATTCTTTCCCTAATTAAGACATTTTCAAAATCGTGACGTCACATTTTCCCTCCACATTGCAATGTTGCCGTTAGTTAATCCTGCACCAGAAGAGTAAAAGACGCAGTTCTGGGCTTCTGTCGTTTTTAAAAATGATAGAGTCGTGAAATGTAAGTTATAATCGGATTTTAAGGTTTATCAAACTACTTCGACGATGCTATTTTAATATACATGCCAAGAATCATTCTGTCTATTTAATTAAAAAGTTCGAACTTTTGTCCATCATTTCTTTCTTAATTAAGTCATGTTACATTGTGTGTTTTTTGTTTTCTTTTCTCACTTTAGCCTTGAAATAAAGTAAAGTATTTTTATGACAATGGTCAATGTGAGGAGAAACAAATTCTAATGATATAAAATGAGTAATATTTCTTGCATAAATCATATATGTACATCTAAGTTTAAGAGTACCTTGATTAATGGATATTACTTGACATCTGGGAGAAATTAGACCTTACAGAACACTCCCACTCTGATGTCTTAAGCTTGTCAGCAAAATTCCAATGTCGCCAAAACAGTAGGTTTGTTGAATTTTCCCGCTCTTAACTATGATCACAAAGCCACATTGAGTTGGCCTTGAATACATATGTAAGTTGTATGAAAGTTGTACTTTCCATGTAAATACACTTAATTTGATGCCCAATTTAACACTCTCCTGTGGAAAATTGTGACTTCCGACGAAGCATTTTTTGATAATAGATTGAATGTGTCACCAATCCAATCCTGAAGTATTTGCCCTCTAACTGTACCTAAATGCAATAAAAAACTGATAGAATATACCTAAGTGGTCAACATCCAATCTCCACCAAACTGACCAAATACTACTACGCTGAGGATAATCCTCTTTCCCCTAGTGCTAGAGGCAGACGTGCTGAGCAAGGAAATCCCGTAGGAGAAAGGATAGCCAGTTACGCTCTACCATCATTTCTGAACCATATATTTTTGTGGGGTTCAAAGGGCTCTCGAAGTCTCCCCATAGGTAGGGTAAAGTAAGACTTGCAAGACGTAAACTATGCATACCCCGAATATGACAGTTATTCTGAGTTTCATATATTTGAATGTGAAGCCCTAACTGTTCGTCACATACCAAAATCTACTCTTGGATAATGCCTTACTCATAATAATCGCGCATAGAAAACACTCCGCATTCCCCACGTTGACAGCATTTGTGGGTCTTGCAATTCTTTGTCAAAACTGGCAGCGTTTTATATTTAGTTAGAAGAGACACTAGTGAAAAGTGAAACTGTCACCAACGGGATTTTCACTTTTCACTTTTCACTAGTGTCTCTTCTAACTTGCTATCTTCAAATCCTCTCTTCTCTATACGTTTTATATTTAATATACAGCGTCCTAAGGCGATGTGCGGATTGCAGTGATACAAACAAATACAGCGAACTAAAGACACAGAGTTTTAAATCGCCCACTTTGTATAAGCTTTGTGACTCTGCCACTTTGTGTTGATGTTTCAGGCTTTGAAAAAAATTTCTGGTGTTCTCAATTATACTACAACTTACCCTTCTCGTAGAGTGGGTACATCAACCAAGTATTGATATGTGGTGATTTATTAAATATCAAAGAATAAGGCCTCCGTAGCTAACCTCCTTTGAAGGAAACCTATGACTCTCCCCCATGTGGACCTGCTATAAGTTGGGCTCCATCAGTTCATTTTTTACAAGTGTTTACGCCCTCCACTTTTTTCTCCAGCTAATTCCTACCACCAAGGGCACGTCATTCAAATGTCAATGTATACACTTCAATATTTTATTTCAGGTGGAGGAGAGGATGGAAGAGGATCAAGCTTTAGAGGGCGCTGCTGATTTCGAAGACTTTTCTATTTCTGGTGGAAACTACTTTGGTTATACACGTGGTGATCAAACAAAACTCACGTTAAAGAAATTTGATGATGGAGATTTCAGTAAAGTCATAGAGTCTCCAAGGCGTATAATGAATGCGACTTTTTCGGAAACTGGAAAGAAACTAATAGCTTTGACAACAAATTCAACACAGATGGACACGGAGACAGATATTTACCTTGTTGTGTGGGACACAGAGTCGCAGGATGTTGTACAGGAGCATCATAGCAGCTACAAAAATCTACCAACTAATGACGAGAAAATTACCGTTGCTAAACTTCCGACTGGTTTTGAACTAATATGGCCAGGGCAATACCAAGTGATGCTTTGGAATCTTGATACAGGAAAAGAGAGGATAACGCTGCAATCGGTAATTATTAGCAGTAAAATGTTTATCTCTAGCTTTCAACTTGGACATGCTAGCTAAATGGCAAATACTGTCGAGATAAAGATATAAGATCTGAGATGCCTAACCAATGGCATTGGTTCCAAGGAGCTTCATAAATTAGGAGGAAAGGAGGGGAGTCGTCGAAAAGTGTTCCTTACATTTGTTCCCTCCGAAGTAACAAAATAAACTCACAAATTACACAAGTACTTCCGCCTTAAAAGACAGTTTTGTCTGATAGTTCTTTCATGCTTTGAAGTACTTCTTTTATTCAGAGAATGGAGCCAGTTGTTCCACACTTACTTATCGCCCCTATACACCGGTCATTCTAACTAGGCCCCGGGGGGGGGGTGCCTCAACTGTTAATTAACCACCAAATATTAAGGAGTTAATACTGCAGCATTGATTTTTTTTATGAATTCAAACTTGTATTCAATTCACTCCATGTTTATATAACTTCGAATGTGAAAGCAAACTCTGAATACTGGAAGAAAGTGAAAATGATTGAGGGAAAAAAAAATTCAGTCCATATATAAAACAAGGCGAGTAAACAGAGAAAGTATGTTTGCCTTTCCAAACATTTATCAGCAGCTTTCCATCCTTGGTCTTCTCCAAAGCTTCCTCTACCTCCTTCCCTATGATCTTGTCCGTTTGTCTGCTTGTATTTCCATTAATCTCTGCCTCTTTGCATGATTTTTCGGGGGATTAGATAATACATCAGAGGAAGGGAAGACTCCATATTTTATTAAGTGGGTCTAACTTCTTATTTTCCACTTATTTACACTGGAGAGATTTCGATAAATACATATCTCTTTATTCTTAGACATTTTGGCAGCAAAACGCAAAGCCCCACGGAAATGCAACGTACTGATCGTAAATAAATTTGTCCCTCCCTTGAAGATATAACTTATCATGCTTTATTGATGTTGCTCGCTACTATCCAGTATTGTCTGTAAACCAATACATTGAAATGTGCTCCAACAGTACTATGTATGATTATAAACTGAGCTACAATTTTCTGGTCTGAAAGTTCTTCAGTAGTAAATTTATTGCTTCATACAGTATACCTAACATTGTCTTTTGTTGCATTTGTGACCAAAGGGCTTCCAAGGAAAGCAGTGGAAGCAAGCACAGGTTGCCAATGGACGCCACCTTCTGCTGACAGACTGCTCTGCCCATGCAATGCAAGTTTACGACCTGAGTTTATTGGAATATGCTGAAGGTGGTAGTGAGTGTCAAAGTGCTGCCGAAAGATCTGCTGCGTATCTTGGCCAAGGTGAGTCATCCTGGACAGAGGTAGAGTGTTTGATATAGTAACCTTTCCCATTATACAATTTGATTTATTTTAGCATGGAGGCAAAACCCCTTTTAATCTCATGTATTGCTTTTATATGCTAAGAAAACATAGTAGTTCGCTTGAAAGTAAACTTGAATTGTTCTTCATTTTTAGTTGATGTAAGATATCATAATTCTTGACAACCCCTAAAAATAATCCATAAAAGAAACATCACTTTACTTAAGCAGTTTAAAAGAAACTTCAATGAAAGACATAGTTTTCCTGTTAATTCTCTTTATTTGATCCTCAATTCTAAATAATCAAAACTTGTTACATAACTAAATTAGGCAGCTTGGTAAGCAGGGCCAAGCGGGTCGATTAATTAAACTAGTAAATAATTTGAACCTGTTGACACAACTAAAGGGAGTGCCATCTGACGCAACTGAAGGGTTTACCATCTAGTAACCAGAACTCAGTAGTTAACTGCAAATGAGTTGGTCGTGTGCTCATCACTTCTCTTATTACTTTTGGAAAGGGAAGGTATTACTTAAGATATTTGTTGTTGACCACAGTGGTGGTTTTAAGGGGAGGCCAACAGGGCCATGGCCCAAGTCCCCGCACCTGTAGGAGGCCCAGCGCCTCAATGCTAAGAAAACAATTATCTATTTGCCCATATTAGTCTCATGGAAGTAAGTGAAAACTCGAAACTGTATCCACCGGAAGGTATAATATGCCCCGGAACTTTCGCT
>JAAAKL020007349.1:0-16977 GCA_010016065.2 Carybdea cf. marsupialis auct. non (Linnaeus, 1758) | reverse complement strand
TCTTGATGATACCTAACAGGGCTACATGCAAGATTTATCTACGCCAGGGCATTTGAGCAACCTCTAATTTTCTCAAATCTTTAGCAGTGAGAGTCCAGTGATGGAAGTAGGATCTTTCGAAACTTAGCTTTCAAAAAGTTCACGACTCATGAAGAACCTTCTCATCGAAAAGGGAAGTAATTGGAATTATAAATACTATAGATACGATAAATTTGTCAAGACTTACTCTTACAAGAGAATAAATTTGATACACTCATTTATATAAAGTTGATGTATTCTATGATAGATACTGCACCGACTACGTCATACACTGTAA
The DNA here is from genome assembly GCA_010016065.2 of Carybdea cf. marsupialis auct. non (Linnaeus, 1758). Classification (NCBI taxonomy): domain Eukaryota; kingdom Metazoa; phylum Cnidaria; class Cubozoa; order Carybdeida; family Carybdeidae; genus Carybdea; species Carybdea cf. marsupialis auct. non (Linnaeus, 1758). The sequence goes on along the minus strand of JAAAKL020007349.1, from coordinate 16,661 downwards.
AGAAGCATAACATTACAAACAAAGTGACAATCATAAACAAGAACCTAACTGAGTTTAGGAAAGATAACATATTTTTATATAGTTTTTATATAGATGACATATATAAGGTTCATATCAGGCAAGAATTAAAAATTATTTAAGGAACATGTGCAGTTCCAACTTGTCAGGTAAATCCAATTTATTTCGACATCATTGATTCAGCTAGTATGTATACGTACTAAAACGTACTCTCAGATTTCGAATAAAAGTTGCGGGGTTAAATAATGGGGGGTTGGAAACTTCAGCAGGCATCAACAATAGGGAGGGTGGGATAATAGGGGGGTGGAAATTTATACTCAACTACACTTCCGAGCGCTGCACATGAACCAAATTATTTTGCTTACTGTACTTCGTTTTTATTCAGTCACGATTGTAGTTTCTCAGAGTTAACGCAAGGCATGTGAAGTTCTTGTGATGTAAAGATGAAACTTTTTATCTCTTTTTATAAATCTTTCACTCAAAACAAGGCAGAGTTGCCGATTAAAGCTATTGAGTTACTTTGAAAGAAGTAGAAAGAAAAAGTAAACAGTTAAATAGATATGATTAAAGAGAAAATAATATAAAGATTTCCAATACGATGGTGATTGACATTAGATTTAAAAGTGTCAAGATCATAAGTAAGAGGAAAGCAGTCTGAATACAGAGAGTTCGAGATCTTAGCAGTCCGAGCTTTCTTTTCGCTCATGTCCGTTTTTTGCATTCGGATAATCAAGGATGCAGAATTCGAGGTAGCCAGCCATTCTGATACACTAAACCATGGGCGTAGATTCTGGGGGGACGGGGGACTCGACTTCAGGATGTGGGAACAACAGCTGCTTTACCCCCCTACATTTGAGTCCAGAAATGTCAAATTGTCCACGTTTAATCCTTCTGTCCGCCGCCCATTCTTACAGCGATCTGCGCCCATGCACTAAACGATTTTTTTCGTTTCCAGGGACATTTATCATAAAAACAGATCCAGATTTTATGATTCCCATGTTGTTAAGTCCTGGAACCGACAACAAATCATTATTGTTTTATGTCTGAACAATTCTCTCCTTATTTACAGAAGAGCAAAGGATAGAAAACAAAGCGGACTCCGACGATATTAAATTCATCACTGCAACGCCAAGCTTGTTGGCACTGTGTCAATAAAAGTTAAGTTGGCTTCTTTGGTGCTTTTGCCGATATTTGTCTCTCATACAAATAAAAACTATTGACCTCGTGCTGAACAGACTTCATAATAATAATTTCTTCCCGAAAACTGTATTCAGTTGATATTTTGACCCCACCCCCCACCCACCCCGCCAAACTGCGTTAACAGCCAAATTCAAATTTGGGTTGCTCCTTAACGGAAAGATGATCCCGCAAATACAAGTGCCCTTCTCTTGTAACTAATAGGTAGGGGTATATCCTTCTATTACCTCGATGAAGTTATGACAAATTTTCACCCTGAAACCTCATCGAGTTCAGCTGATTCAAGTTAATCTTGAATTGACAATCGTCCAGGTTTTTGTTATTCCTCCACTATATTGCTGTGCATTCTTTTCCTGAGGGCTTCCCTACTAATACCGTCTATACATCTTTTGTTAGACCATAGATCTAAATAAATGATAGATTTACCTAAATCTATGATTAAACTTGTTCGTCGGGAAAAAATAATGCTACACCTATCATTTCCATGTGCCACACTCATGTCTTTCTCTCTTCCTCTGTCTGCCTCAAAAGCTACAGTTTTTTAGATAAACAGACTTCAATGAATATGCAGGTCATGTTGCTATGGAACGTTTGTTTGATGTGCCTCGTTTGTTCTTATACAAGCCTCGATTTCGCGTTACCATGGCATCCCTTGATCAGTTTACGATCTCCCCTTAAAACCAAACAAGGAAACGAAAGCGTGGAAGGTACTAACCAAATGGAAACAGCGTTACCACAACGATGACAATCACTGGCCTTTTCAAGTAAAGGAATCATTTACAGGAAACGGACTTGCATTAGTGAACTGGCGTAGAAAGCGTGTAAGATGATGGAAGTTGATGTTCGAAGAGGTAAGTACTACATGCATCACTAACGCCGTCGCCAGTCTCCTATATTACTTGATTCTGGCTCAAAAAATTGATGACATTCTTTTATTCTTTGCTCTTCGTCCTGCTTCACTGATTTGTGTAGCGATGATTAAGGGTGTACTTGCATGATTCCAAAACTCTAATAGGCCTATTGAAGGTGGCCACGTATGCCAAATCTCTTGTATCGTTTAGAAATCCGTAGTGTGAGCCGAACTATTCACCTTCTTAATCTATTGAAAACAAACCACCCTATCATATTAAGTAGCATTTTGTCACCATCTGTTTCAATGTCTTATAATCCTAGCAACTAAGATGGAGAAATGTCATTTAAAGTGTTCGAATGAAACAGGCTATGTTTCTGATTTTACAGATGTTTGTAGTTGGACGCCATGTCAATGTTTAGTTCAAAAGCAGATTTGTTATAACACCCGCATACTGAAGGATTAGTGCATTAACAGGTTGAATTTAGGCTGATCAAAGCCTTAACAACTAACGATTACCTAATTGGTAAAAAATCTGATATAGTAGACACATGAGACTGCTAAAGTTATATCTTCCAAAATATCTACATGCGTGAATCGTTTTAGCGTTAGTCTCCGGTTTTTAGGTCAAGACTTCTGCAAATACTCTAAGCAATCAACATTTGTTTTAGCGTTGCTATAAAAACATTGCCCTTCTAAGGTGACTGTAGCTAGAGAAGCAGTTGAAAATAAGGTACCCTCACTTTAGAGTAATTGTGTGCATTCAAGATTTAACACGCCAATGGATTTGTGGTGTAGGGTAAAGAATAAACTTTTCAGTTTACCCTATGAAGGACTACATTCCATTGTGATTTAATAAACCACTGCAATTTGAACACTTGGGGCCTTTATGGACGTTTCAATCACATTTGTGAAGGCCCGTGACCACAAACAAGACACTGAAGACCAATTATGTAAACTTAAGACTGAATTCCTTAAGATAAAGCCTTCCTGTCTTTCAATTAACTTAGCCACCTTTGTAAGGGTGATTGTCACAGACTCTCATCTAACAAACGAGTTCAAATTCAATTATCAATATGGACTAAATAAGGAGATGTTGTTTAACATCTTATATTGACATGCAAGGTATCTATTTCTACATCTACACTATTTGTGGGAAGAGATGAAAAGGGGTGGAGTTTTTACCCAGTCTGCAATACAGAAACTGTTTAGAAGTCTCCAGTAGATTCATCTGGTATATACCTACCACATATTATGTAAATACTATCTACAATCAAAGCACTTTTCACTCATTGTGCTACCTGCAATCTAATTATACATAATTAAGATATAGTGTTAATTTTTATTCATAAGTACCTATTGATCCTATGCTAACTACATTTATTCAATTCTGAGAGAGTAAATTAAGTACTCTGTTCTTAGAAAATAGATTTTGATTGACAGTCACTCAGATCTAGTCCTATCAATTTCAGTAGCACTTTCTCTCTATATGCTGTACTGTTAGTTCCCTGTGTTGAGCACTACAAGATTAAGTTCATAATAAAGTAACAATAGAACCAGTTTGGAAGGGTGTGACATAGACAAGTGGTAGGCAAGAAAATAATTTTAAAAACTGCTGCCGAGTATCCTTACACCATTTTCATTACTACCTGTTTAATCTAATTTTCATTCACAACAGTATGATGATATTTCATAAATATTCAACATGAAAAATCAAAGTTCATATTATTCATATACATTGACTACCTCAATTTATATTGATATGGGATGCTTGTTTTGGAAGAAAACAATCAGGCTCATCAGTGTATCTTATGCACTCAAAAGTCTCCATAGTATAGATAAAGATATACTATACACTGGATTATCAAATTTATACTCAAACCACATGCAATTGCAACCAGCCTTTTCTCTAATAAAATAACTGACCCTGTGTAGATTTATTACTTGGATATTTTTGCTGGTTTTCCTTTAACTAAAATCATTTCATTGAAGTAATCACAAGTTCATTGCGTTTTGAACTTAAAGGGGGAAAATGTCATATCTCCCTTTGCATCCTATTTTAGACCCATTGAGGCCATTATATTTCACAGCATTGTTCATCCTTATTTCAGATGTTTTAAGTGATTGATATGGGGCAGTATAAAACAGTAGAATTTTAGGTTACATACTAACCTAGAATTGCCAAGTTATCCTATTATAGAAATTTTCTTGCCAAGAGGTACTTTCTAAAATCCCTTTGGGAGAATAGATACTAGTAACCTAATCCTAATTTGATTCTAGAATAGTACATCTATGGTTAAAATATCCTTCTAGGAAAGTATATCTCTAACTTTCTACCATTTTACATGTTCCTGATTGATACACCTGTGCATAATCAAGGAGAATGTACCATAAAGGAAATGAACTTATATAATACTTGCTTACTGAATATGTTTTTGATTAATAGCAGCATTTCCAGTAGACCTGAGAGAGTCAGAAGTAGATAAGATGTTGTCATGATATAATTGTTTTTTCCATGTTCTTTTGGTGTTTACATTCAACCAATTTTTGTACAGAGTTGATATAAAGGGATTTTTAAATGATGGTTCTATCCTAATACTTAAGCTAATACTCTTCAGACACAGAATTTATTTCATAAATCTTCTCTATAATCCCTTTATCCTGTTGATTTTTTTTTAGCAGAAGAGATCTTGCAAGATACCAAAAGAACCCCCACTCATGGTTCTGGGTATGTATTACAGAACAATGCTATTATCAATATTAGCAATAAGGCAAGAAAATTTGTCAATGATGACAAAACCTTATGGCAGGTCACTTCTAGATGTCTTTAAGTGGGACATTACTACACTGTTGGAACCAGCCATATAAAACCTGATATTAATTACACATACAGTGTTGAAAGATATAATATGATGAATGAACTGTTTACTGTGCCCTATCACAAATGCAGTCAAATCATGGTAATCTCTGTTTTGATGGTGGAAGCACATAGGTGTAAATACAAGATGCTATTTTGGTAGATACCTTACTTCGACTTTCATATACTTGTTTTCATAACTTCTTGAAAAAATTAGAAAGGGTAATACTGCAATTTGTGATAGAATGATATGACATGGGGGGGGGGGCAACCTTTGATCATATTATGTTATGTTTTGAGAATTTTCTTACAATTTTACATATAGGGACCATCTATAGTGAGCCAGAGAGTTGAGCCCTTCCCTTCTAAAACTTTTTGCTGATTTAGGGATGCATAACTACCTCAAAGTATACTAAAAGAATTGGTTGGACTTTGCATTAGCCCGTTGATGAAGATATTTCTTTTGAAGTGACACTAGATAAAGTCTCAAATAATCAGGAACCTAATTTTACAGATGTCAAAAAATCCCACTTTCAATTAATTCTTTAGCTTAATTCTGCAATGATATTTGATGTGAAAAAATAAAGAAAGAATAGTTTGGCAAGTACAATATAAATTTTGGGAGACATGCCCATCTTTAGAAGCAATGTTAGTTTTTATAACTTGGCCACTGCTTGCTACTTTTTAGAAATTGCCCTACATTGCAAAAGGGTAAACAGCATTCAGTTTATACTACACGAGCAGCCAGCCATGATGAAAATTAGTGTGAAAAGGGAAAATGTGCATTGTTCATATGAACATCAAATAGTCACAAACACCTGTTGGTTCAGAACTTGACCAATATTGGAATGGTTGTGATGGAAAGTTTAAATTTTTATATTGTTGATTTTCGATTATCCTAGTTTAAAACTTTAAGATTCCAACTGGTTTGTTTGCGAGAGGTGGGATTGCATTAACGGTCTACTATGTCTTCACTAATTATCATCATTGAATCAGTACCAGGCGATTGCTCACCCCACAACACCCTTGCTTTGCTCCCTTATGTACCCAAACTAGAGTTTTTTAAAATCTTCTTAACAATTATGACGATAAAAAATCCAATAAGTAAAGCTTTGGAATTTTCATTATGTACCAACATTTATCCCCTTCCCATGTACAATACCCTTCGCATTTTGAGATATCCTATATTAGATAAAGTTATTACCGCATAAGCATCACTTAAATGCTTCAGGTAGCATGCACATTCTGTATATTACTGGTAACGCAAGGTTATTCTCGGCTTTTTTGAACAGCGAAGCAAAATACGAGAATTCAAGTTCAACTTTAGCTACTGCTTACTAATCCTATCATTACTACCGCCACAAATGGCAACTACACCTTCCAACGAAAATATAATAGCACTGAAACAGCTGACAGTAGAAAATCAGTCCATATCGACAACGGTAGACTTTGAATAGAAAAATCAATCGATAGGGCCTACTACCATGTAAAATGTTTCAAGATACAGCGCTAATTCACCATTGCATCCCTTCAAAATTAATTTTTACAAGGTAACAACTATGTACGAAAATATCTTTCGAGTTAACAACTGTCGTAATATATAAAGAGCATATATAGACCATCTGCGGAGTACTTATGATGGTAAAAATGTAACGCTTGCGAATAAAAATGGGGTAATTATTAACAATTATAGGTGACTCGCTACACTTTTGAAATTGGCTTGACGAAGGATAACTTTTAAAGAGCTTAAAATTATATATTTCACTTAATAAATTCTTAAAAGTGAAGCATTTATAGACTCTGCCTATAATGTACAAGGGTAAGGTACCAAAAGGTTTTGTAACAAGTGTGTCGAGCAGCTTATTCAAAGGGGATGCAATCGTAAACTAGCACCTGGACATACCCATTTGAGATGATAAAGTTGCAACCAAGGGTTTCTGCAACGTCATTGACTCCCTCTCTGAGATTTGTTAGTAACGTAGCCATTTGTGGTCTCACCTACCTTGATTTGAATACCCTATCGGTACCTAACGAAGCTTAATATCAAAACTTATATTAGCAAACTGGCAAGGCTACTAGTTTGAGTCTACCATGTAGGCCTATAGCCTCGATGTCATGCCGTCTCTATACTGGGGAAAAAGTCGTGGTATGTGTCTCTGGTTGGGGAAAATAAAGGACCTGTCTCGGTGGTCACTCTTGATCATTTGCTATCATGGAATGTTGAAGAAAGCAACCATAATCGTACTCATAGGAGAGGATGATAGCGTATTGATATTTATGTGCAAAGATTTACAAAACCTTACGATTCGAGTTTGGCCATGGTCTTGATATTAAGTTAATAGGTAAATTTCTTCAAGTTTTATTTTGTATGTCATCTCGGGTACCAAGGAATTGTTGTTAACAGAGTAACTAGAGCCACACGTAAGAATATTTTAAAACTAACGACAACTACTGGTAACACGTTGTTCTTATCAATCAATAGTTTCTATTTTCAAATAATACAGCGCTGGGCTGCACAGTGTGATCAATATTGTCAGAAGCGCTTTCTTTCGCATAGCGACCCTTTATCATACGAGTTAGTGCAGGTAGATGGTTAACACGCTTTTACATATATTTATACGCGCTTGTTACTAGGGTAATGTAGAGCTTTTGGTTAGAGTTTGCTGTGGGACTCCGGTGGTTGCACTGACCATCCCTAAAATTGTAATATGACAGTAAATATTGCGAAGACAAAAAAAAGAACAGATATTCTTCGCAGACGAGCACAGCAACTATTTGACCACTAGGTCGCTTGGGACTAGGAATTCTCATGAAATAGGCATTTTAGCCAATCTGACGTAACCGAAAGACAATGGCAACGATAGTTGAAAAGATGTCGACGGCACTTGTGACGGCAATCCTGAGTGCCGCCGTTGATTTAGAGGTCTGAATAGCGTAGTCTCATCCAGTGGATGATTTGCATTTGCGTTATAATGACTAGAGAAAAGGAGGGTGTTAGCATCAGGTTACGATATAAGGACGTAGCTAGTACATCGATGCATCTCAGTGAGTTCGGTCACTAATTAAGCTGGGCCATCTAATGCTGTTTTGCAGATGCGGCGTTTGGTTCCACAAGGAGGCACAGTCTCGCGGCGTCTATAAGATTGGCGATAGGGACTGGTAGCCAATCTATAAATCACAGTCTCTCTCTTTGGAGTGCAACAGTGAAACACTTATTAAGTTATTTTGATTGGTCTTTGACCATAAGGCTCAAGTCCAAATAGTCCAAACACACTTTGCTAGCTGAAATATGCTAAAATATGGATTATCTTAAAGGGAGTGCTAGATTACGGGTGTCCATACTACCTCCTTTTTATTCGCTAGACTCTTTCATGATTTTCTTGTTTACATCGGGTAGTTTCATTGTAGGGCGCACTACTAATCAGGCAAATCTACTTGAGAAATTGACGTATGATTAAACTATTTGACGAGATCTCTGTAAAATATAAAGTGAACATGGCAGAAACTGCGAAAGATTCTTACTAGTGTTTTGAAGACACGTTTGCGGTTCAATGTAGTCATTTTGTAGAATTTATGAGGCGAAAGACTGAATTCATTATGGATTTATCAGAATTAGTTAGTGCTCTGGACGGAGCGCTTCTTTTTATTTAGCTGTAGATCAATCGAGCCGTAGTTTATGATGCTTGTCCCGCTGTCGCATTTTCAAACAATCAGGAAATAAGTTAGCGACGCCTAAGATTGAAAGGATTTGGTAAATTAATCAATAAAAACAGTAAAAGTCGTCACAAACAGTTTGGTTGGTTTGCATTCAGTAGACTCGAAAAAAGAGAATACATTAAAACCTAACAAAGACAACTTCAGATATCAGCTACGTTACTGTGGTAGCAACACGCTAATCTCGGGGAAGATGGCGGCCAAAATTAACAGAAGTCTTCAGTGACAAGTTGTCTGAAAATAATGGATTTGATAAAACTTGGTAGATCGTATTTGCTTTTAATTCGAAATTAATGAGGTATCAGGCTAACATAATGGCAGTGAAACCTACGCATAATTTATCTGTGACAGCTGGAGACTTCAATTAGGAGAAGATGTGCAATTCGAATATCCGTAAAAAGCTTGAAGCAGATGTTTTATGACAGCTGTCAGCACACGCTGAAAAGGCTACCCCACTGCCGAATTTTGACGAGGAGCCCTGTGTTTTAAGGGCCCTTCAGTGTGATTTTTTTCTTTAATGAACTGTGCGAGGCCCACATTTTCCATCTTAGGTGCATGACCCTGTGCCGCGGGACAGTCGGAATCCCCCTAAAACCGGCAGTGGCTACCCCTTGGTACATTAAAATAATTATTTATTTTCCGCCTCTTTCTAGAAAAAGGATTATTACCCTGTCTCGTCCAAAGACATCGAAAGCAATTTGGCTTACGAGTTTTGAGTAAGTAGACACTCCAATAGTCCTCCTTTTCTAGCGAGTACATTGAAACCGTCGTAGTTTGAATTATTTGTTGTTACAGTATTCAACGTAGCACCATATGGAATGGTATAGACAGCCGTGGGGAGAGCTGAATGCTCCTCGCTTTTGATTGTGGCAACTCCCTATGCGGGGTTATAGGTTTGTGCCTCTATCTGTGACTACATATACATAGACTTGAGAAAGGTTTTTATCAACGGAAAGCTCGTCGATCGCCTCAGGGAATTTTAGTTCTTATGTATATATATTAAACAATAACCATATCTAACCGCTAGAGGGAGTGCTTTTAATGCAAATTGGATGGCTGTGTCCTACTTGTTACCTATGCATTGATTTTCTCAGGGATCTCACGGGGTTTTTTCATACCAAGGTACTTTCTGTTGCACTCACATTAGGGGATTTACCACAGCCGTGAAAAAGATAGCGTATCTTGGCTATGTCCATTTACTTATATACTGCTCATAACTGAATTAAACTAAGCTTACAAGAATTCTGCCAAGGAGGGACCATTAACACAAGTTCGATGGGAATAAATCTTTCAAATAAGGATGATAGATAAGTCCATGTTTCTGGCCCAGGAAATAGACGCCTCATACCTTTTACATTAGATTATATGTCCTTGTGATGTCAATGTTTTACAGTAATAATATACTGAAAATTAAGATAAGGATATAACGGTTTCTCCAAGAAGAGACGATTAAACCTTGTTCGATTTCAATTAATCTCTGCAATGGAATGGGATGGAGAGACTCGTAATCTTGAATAAGCACATAGGCATCTCATGCCGATTTACATTTGATTTAAAAGGATACATCTTTTACATTTTAGGCCGAAACTAGTGTGGGGAAACCAGGAGCCTATGTGGCCACTAAAAGCTGCTGCTTTGAAATCCGAACCTTCGGAAAGAACAGTTCGCTTATCAACACCGAAAACAAACTGGCAATTAGCAAGTCCAGAGAAATGTAGTCGGTATGTGGAATATTCAGTAAATTTGTATTCGAATAATTTGTTTATTGTTTGCTTTGGATGCCTATATAGTAACCATTAACTCGCCTTCTTACAGAGATTGACCAACAAGACATAAACAGAAATTTCATTGTCCTTGTATTCATTTACTTCAGACCAGTATGTTTATATATCCGAGTTTCAGAGTTGAATAACTCTGCTACGTAGACGTAGGAAGACTAAGGGAAGACTACAACCCCGTAACTCAGTTGGCATGACATCGGACTGGTTAACTCAGATTGCATGGCATCGGACTAGTTAACTCGATTGGCATGGCATTGGACTAGTTAACTCAGTCGGCATGGCATCGAACTAGTTAACTCAGTTGGAACTACAATGGACTAGCTAACCAGGTTTGCATGGCATTGGACTAGTTAACTCAGTTGGCATGGCATCAGACTAGCTAAGCCAGTTGGCATGGCATCGGACTAGTTAACTCAGTTGGCATGGCATCGGACTATTTAACTCAGTTGGCATGACAATGTCATTGGACTAGTTAACTCAGTTGGTATGACAACGGACTAGCTAACTCAGTTGGCATGGCATTGGACTAGTTAACTCAGTTGGTATGACAACGGACTAGCTAACTCAGTTGGCATGGCATCAGACAAGGAAAATGGAACAAGAACAATCAAACTTAGCCACACCTGAAAGAGAAAGTTTGACGTAATTCTGTCAATCAGCTCCAAGCAGTGGAGTACTAACAATAAGACTCTATCTCAATCCCCTGTAAGTACGACACGTCCATAGGGTGCTAATGTATTAAAGATAGACTATGGTGTTTTATGGCACTTACATTCTAATCATTAGTAATGTATCGTGTCGCGCATGAAGGGTGGAATGAAAATACGATAAAATAAAGGAGACAATATTAAAAGTTCGAGGTTGTGTGCAGACCTGTACCAAAAAGATGGCCCAACACAAGCACTATCTTCACACATACTTGCGCAAACTTTAGTTTCATTCTAGATATTTTCAAAGGCAATACTATATCAGATTATTTTCAACTTTGCCTTCAAATTTGGCTACTGTTTTACAGTACATAGTGGGTTTTTATTTCCTTGTTTAAAGAAGTTTCTGAGCCAAGAAATTAGAATGCTTTGTGGCTATATATTCAAAAAAAGACTTGAAGAAAAATTTGACTCTGAAGATAGTGAAGACGAACGTGATTTGGGGCTTTCTTCTTCAAAAGTTTACTGATTGCATGTAACGAACCTCTCCTTCCTTTTCGTTTCGCACAGGAGAAAAAGTGAAACAATCTCCATCAAGTACTAATGACACAAAAAAATGTGTTAGACTGAAGTACGAAGCTCTCATAGGAATAAAGTAGAGTCTGCAACACAAAAATGTGAAAAAGAACTGTAGTACTTGGGAGCAACCCCTTTTATAACCAAAACATCATGCCTAAAACCCAATAAATCAGTCTAAATCTATTAGGGTTGTATTAGATCATCCGCAAGAACTACGTTTTAGAAAATTAGGTCAAATTCCCCTCATTAGAGCAGTCCATAGTTTTAATCATTTCTTAGTCGTTCTGAGAATTTGATTCATAGAGAGTGTGTTGTAGTTTCTAATAAAATAGCGTGCATGACTTGCGTTTTTTATCTAGAGTTAGATAAAAAAATTGACCTATTTACCAAACCTCTTTCCATCGCTTCGTAGACCAGAATTTGTCTACAGTTGTGGACGTTCGTCTGTCATTTGGGAAGTAAGTCCCATTGCTATGAAGGCAGCGACATCCGACAGGACTGAACATTTAGCAAGGCCGAAACAATTACCTGATGGCTACAAGGAAGACTGGTAAGTTATTTTTTGTTTGCTGCATTTGTATTAATCGGTTGGCGGGACACAAAGCTGTCTATTGCTTTTGATTTGATTTATGCCTTTAGCCACCAATTTTCCAACTCTCTGCATGACGTTTCTGTTGGTATTCCTAAAACAAACAGAAGTTTCTATGATAACAGTTTCTTCCCTAGGACTGCCAAGATCTGGAACCCTCTCTCTTCAGACTGCATTCCTCTTACTTATGATCTTGACACTTTTTCCGCTTATTTTCAACCCCAGAAGTCCCAACTGCAGATGCCTGCAAACGAAGGGGTGCGATAATAGATTTTTTTTGGGGGGGGGGCTGAGCTTTTTAACAGATAGTGCTCTCCTCTCTAGGTGTACCAGAATGCTATAAACATATGTGGCATCATTTTAGCAAAGGGTCGAATTGTCTTCTTATTAAAAGCAAAGTCCAACAAAGAATATGCAAATGAGACATTGTAACAAAGTAAAACATTACAAGCAAAGTGTAAATTGTTTTTGGTTCATTCAGAACATCATCCACAGGATTCAACGATAAAATCAAACTATTCAAGTACTAAGTGACTTAACCATACTGGACAAATAGTTATCACTTGATTATAATCTGATAACGATTTTTTTCATCTACTTTCTTCTCCCTGTGAATTCTTTATGCCGTTATGATGTATCACGCGGTACTTAAATAGATTCACTCTGATTGTAACAAACAGGGGATGGCCTACTAAAAATATCAAACGCATTGTCTATTCACTTTTCGTTGTTTCATTTTCTTTCAATACGTTACAAGGGGGCGTTATTTTTCAGGGTTTTGTAATACAGATGGCAGTTTGCTTTATGATTGCTTTCTTAATGTAGTAGCGTTTGAATATCTTACTAAGCACATGACGTCAAAATAGAACTTAAAGACATACTTCCTCCCTTCATGTCAAATGTTCATTGCATCCTTTCTTGTTACAGGCCCGTTTATGTCCTTGGTTGTGGAAGATCGTCTCCTATTCAAGAGGTGAGCGCAGGTGCCAAATCAGCCGAAGAAAGACCACGTACTACCGCACTGGCAGCACCCAAAAGAACCCACTACCAATTCCAGCCAGCAAGAGATGTCGAATGGCCAGTTAGTCAAGCCGCTAGGAAAGCGCGGACTACTATGCGGCTCGAACATCTCGCAAACCCTAAAGACAGGAAAGATGGTGCTGTCCGTCATCCGCAATGGATAGTTAAGAAAACAACGTTGGAAGCAACAGCATCGGCTCGCGTCCAAGAGCTATCACGGCCGAAGCCTTTGACCGATGGATATCTACCCAATCGTGATGTAGAATGGACGGTTTCTCGCTCGGCTCTGAGAAGTCAGTCAAGCCAGCGGATACAGGAACTTGCAAAACCGACCGTACGGGATGCAATGGATCATGTTCAGTTTAATCCAGATGCGTTTCGGGTAAGCGAAAGCGCGAAAAAAGCTCGTATTACGCAACGTATCAATGAACTCGCTCGTCCTAAGATACCACCAGGTCCGTCACCCAAGCGATGATAGTATGATTTCTAGTAACGTTTTATAATTGCCGCGTAATCTTAAATCACATCCGAAGATTTCATATGAAAGAGAACTTTCAATTACATGACTATTTCACTTTTGGAATACAATGTTTATTTATCGACAAATAAAGTCTTATACAATTTGTTTTCAATGTAAATAAATCTTTCCAGAATAAATTCTAAATTACGTCTACACTTTTTGTTATTGCATGTACTAATCTCTTCAGAAACCGACGGTAGTCATGGAATGCACATGCCATGCAAGTGAAAACAGGAAGCGCGCGCATTGCTCCTCTTGGCGCAACAATGAACGTAAATTGGTCACGATTCTTCGACGACGAGTTTGAAAAATATTACGTAATTCATCTATCAATCTCATTGAGTAGAATTCATCATAAGCGATGATCGAGGTACGAAATTTTGTGTGTTTGTTGGAGTTCAAAGCTTGAAAACGACCCAACCACAAGGCAACTTTCGGTGACGCCGTAGAATAGATTCTACATGTTAGGAACATTGAGTCTTCCGACCTAGTACATGTTTACTAAAAATGTGGAAAGTGCTTACAGGAATGCTGATTGAAGTGTTCTACAAACATTTTGGAACAGTCACACTTAAGGTTGCCAACTGTACGATGTTCTACAGTGCAATGCGCTATTTTAGGGTGCTTGTGCGGTGTACGGTAAAAACCTCTTCCGTACACCACAATGTACGGTATTGCAGAAAAATTTACTAAAACGTACAGCGTTTTCGTTAACCCACAGTCAGCTCTGCGATGCGCGCCCTGGTTTCCAAAGCCTGTTTACATTAAAGGCTGTAGAGAAAGGGATGGACACTCTGCCTGTTGTTAGGTCTGACCCCCACTAGAATTTCACGCAAGGACTCATACATTTTCCAAATAAGCTTTTTCATGTGATAGTAAAGTTGTTTAAAATAGGAATTTTATTGTCTTGAAATACTTCTAATGCACTCGAGCCATTTACGATTCTTATGGGCGTGAACATGCTCCTCCCAAAAAAGGTATTTTGCGCTACCAAAGTTGGCAACCCTAGTCACATTTATCGCCAGATGAACAACAAAGCTGTAGAAAGAGATAAAAAGGCACTAAGGATCAAATCTTAATAGATAGAATAGTGTTAAGGAATTGTAAAAGAAGGCTAAAGTATTTGGCAATGGGATGGATTGATTATAGGAAGGCCTATGATTCTGTGCCCCACTCGTGGATAAGAAAATGTATGAATCTGTGTTCCACTAGTGATTATAGAAGTCGGTAAATTAGTAACAGAATAAACAAATGGGAAACACAACTAACAGCAGGTCGAGAGCACTTAGGAATTATCAAAGTCAATCGTGGAATTTTCCAAGGTGATAGTCTGTCCCCATTACTTTCCGTTTTAGCATTGATACCTTTGTCAGTGGTCCTTAGGCAAGTTACAAATGGGTGTGATTTAGGGAGAAATCAGCTATTAGATCATTTACTGTTTATGGATGATTTTATGTTGTTTGGGAATTCTGAAAAATAATTAAACACATTGATGAATACTGTAAGAGAGTATAGTGAAAATATTGGTATGTTATTCGGAATATAGAAAGGGTACTTATTATGAAGAAAGGTAAATATAACAGGAGTCAGTGATGAAGGGGGGCTGATGAAGAAACAGGGCACATTTATCTTGGAGTGTTGGAAGCTGAAGAGAATAAGGATACAGAAATGATGGACACCTACAAAATAACATATCAGGATAGTTAAGAATGTCAAATTTAAATGGAGCAAATGCCATCACAGCTATTAATTCCAGAGCAGTGTCACTGATACGATATGGGATATGGGATACTCAAGTTGTCAAAACAAAAACTCGAAGGAATAGACAGAATGCAATGTCGTAGATTGTGTGAATTTTAAGGTAAATAGTTTGAGAGAGTACGTAGATAGAAATGAAGAGGTTTGGATAAAAATTTGAAAAATTTGAAAACATGTTAGGAGAAGGAAAGGAGAAATGTAAAATCCAACTCATGAGAAAAGAACACATACCAGTAAAAAAAAAATCTCCATGGACAGTCCGATAGAGCTACAGAAGGATGCATGAGTGAGAGAAGTTGGGACTGGTTCAGAAAGAGTGGTATAAAGACTGAAACTGATGGTTTGTTAAGATTATGAAGAAGATATATTAAAAAGGTCATTGATAATGAACAGATTGATAGAAATTGTCGATTTTGTAAGGAACGAGATGACACTGTAGGACACAGTTGATCTGAACGGAAAATGTTGGCACAAAAACAATACAAACATTGGCAACACGACAGCAAAGATCATGCACCGGGGCATCGTGTATAAAGTTTGAAATAACATGTGCTAGCAAGTGGTATGAAAAAGTACCGGAAAGTGCAGTGGAAAACGATCTGGTAAAAATTCCATGGGATGTGTCTATAGAAACAAGTCACAAGTTTGAACACAATAAACCTTACATTCTGGTATTTGGAAAAGGAACGTAGAACTTGTTTGATAGCTGATGTGTTGCTTGTCCATTTGATCTTCAATTGGCGTCAAAGAAAACAAGGAAGCTAAAGCGGCATCAGGAATGAACATGGGCTTGCAACAAAGTGGACACATTTATCAATTATAGTCGGTGCTTTAGACACGGCAATAACCAGTCCTGAAGAATGGATAAAGAAGCTAGGTGTTAAAGGTGGCATTGATATACTGCAGACAGCTTGTTTGTTAGGGTCAGCGCAAATTTTGAAAGACCATAGATGCCCATGGCTATGGGAGATATACTGATATCTGGAAAGAAATTACCATGCTACAAATAACAATACAAGAAGTTATTAAGCGCTCATGTATGGTTGGAGCTGGGCCTACAATCGTGGACAAATAGAAGTTAAACTTTTACTAAATTTCGGTGAAAATGGAGGAAATCACGCAAGACACTTG
>JAAAKL020007348.1:0-16977 GCA_010016065.2 Carybdea cf. marsupialis auct. non (Linnaeus, 1758) | reverse complement strand
ACTTGACCCTAAATTCCTCGATTAGCAGAAACAGACTTCTGTTCCTCCGAGCCGAACTGCTAGGCACCGCCTACTAACAACTCAGAAAGCCATGAGTGAGTCTCCACACGACACAATACGCCGCTGGCCACAATCACAGCAGACTACTGCAGTGACACCTGCTGTAAACAGTTGATTTTCTGTGCCACTCCCTGGAGAGGGTAGACTCGCAACAGCCGCTCCTACTGTATTAACATGTTTTTTAGCTATCATAGCCATGTCTCAATTTTACACCCCGGTACGGTGTAGCGCAATTGAGTCCATATCTTGCTCAGGGGTATAACAGCGGGACCGAGACTCGAACCTCATAATCAAAGGGGTAGCAGGCAAACAGTCAAAAGTCAACATTGTAACCAAGAACTACACTAGTGAATCTTTTTTGTTGGTTGATTACTGTAATCATTTCGGTCGCGTTTTGTCTCCGAAGGGCTTGTTTATAGTTTGGATTTGAAAAGGCGCAGATAATCAAGATAAATAATGTGATAGAAAGAGGGTAGCAAGTTAAGTGTTTCTGGGTTCATACCGTCTCAGCGTTAAGAAATAAATTATATGAAATTCTGTTGCTGATGCAGTGTTTTCGATAATTTATAACCTTTTAGTTAGTAGACGTCAGGCGTCGCTTTTTCTTCGTCTTGCAATATTTTAATCTTGTTGTGCTTTCCCGTTGTATCGTATGTTCAGGAAAAGCTTCATCAGTTTTATTCTGGTGCCCTTCAGTTTGCTTAAACAAGGTCACTTTAACCACTTCAGAATGTTTCAGGTTTTCAACTCCACAAATTTGTTGCGTTAGTTTAGTTAGCAGCGTGTCTCATTTCTTAGATACTTACAAGGCGCCTTCGTTACATTTTTATCTTTAGCTATCACTGTCATAGTTCCAATATCGACAGTAATTGTACTCTGTGTTCATGTTCATTTTTATTATTTTCCAGCTTCCCAGTATCAAGATCCCGGCCACCAATTCTCTTGCACGATGTGACGTCATTATTACTTCAATTTTTCTTAACATGGCCCAGTCGAATGTCAGTTGGTACGTACTCCTGTTGTTAACGCCCTCCTTCCCGTGCATTTAATTGTCAACAATGGCTAACAGTAATACTTGTTTTCAAATATACAGGAACATCTGTAGCCTGAGAGCAAAAGTAAACGGTCCCTTGTGCTTTTACTAGAAAGGCAAAGCTATGCTTCACTTACTAGATCAGCCATATTTAGCTGATTTGTTTGCCAACTTTCCTTCGTCAGTTATGGAGGCGCTCTTACTTTTCATCGGAAATAGCCAGTACGTTGCACACGTAAACTAGCGTCAATCGCCAATGCGAAAAGCTGATGCTTGCAGTGCAGTTGTGACTTACAGCTGAATAAGTGGGCATGGATTTAACACCCTGCAGAACACCACTTCCTTCTTGTGACCTTCAATTGTGATGGCCGGAGTGTAAATCGTAATAGGTATTGAAAGTTACTTTAAATATACTTCTAAGCCGTTTTCTGCATGCTTTAACCATCCTTGTTTCAAACAGCCATACTGCTCATGGGAACGCCCGTTTGAATATAATGAATCATATAAATTTGTTGTCACTAGCACAAAATCTTCAACTATAACCTTTGAACTTTCGTGAAAATAAACAAAAACGAGTTTAAAGAGTAGAGTACAAATCGGGATGACGTAGGCGAAGAGAGACTTAGTGGTGAACTTTGACTGTTTCGAAGACCGACGTTGAGCATTCTTTCAACATTTGATTCTGCGTTTACCTGTAAAAAGTCATTTAATATTTCCATCGCCCTGGTTATTTATAACTGAAGTATTTATAACTCATATATCAAGTAATAAAGTATTTGTAATCACTTAACCTAACTTTTCATACTTCGGAATGCATTTTTCCATACATCTCAACATGAAGATAACCTTATTTGATTGAATATATAGTAGTATTGGTAGTAGTAGAAGAACAAGAGGAAGAAGCCTGTATCAGTATCAGTATTACTATTATTACGGTGTATTTTCGAGTTTCCGCTGCCGTTCTGATTCATTTAGGATTACCTCTCTTTTTTGTTGTGTTGAAATGTAAAAAATAGAAATGAATTCAAATAAATTGTAAGTATTTTATTTTTTTATTACAGCGAAATGTCTTCCTATTCTCTGACACCATGCATTATTTAACACCAATATTATTTTAATCTTCTTATTGTAGGCGAATACTATTGCTTAGTTAAGCATTTATTCAACTTGCGATATGTCCAGGTATGTAAAGCGTGTAGCTTTTTTCGTAAAAAAGTTCATAGATTGTATTTATTCAGGTACACCCATTAACGTATTCTAGATTCGGGGTTGGGGGTTTGGCTCATTAAGAAAAAAGCCATTTTAGGAGAGAGGAACGAAACAAGGAAAAATTGGATAGATTTCAACCTGATAAATCTGGTTTTAAAATGAAGAAGGATATTAGGAAATTATGTCACCGTCACAATTTGAGTTCGTCACCCATGCATTCGTGGCGTATGTTCTACTAACTGAGGTAAGTAAACTCCACTGATAACATACTCTACTCTTGTAGTCGCCACATGGTTCCCCAGTAGACATCGACATACAACTGTACTCAATTCGAACGGTATTCGAACCCGTGACTGTACATAATTGATAAGTTCGAACAGATACTAGGGAAGGACAAAATTATTGAATAGCGGTATTCGAACCCGTGACTGTACACAGTTGATGAGTTCGAACAGGTACTAGGGAAGAACAAAATGTTTGATTAGCGGTATACGAAGCCCTGACTGTACGCAATTGATAAGATCAAACAGGTTCTAGAGAAGAACACTATTATTGAATAGCGGTATTCGAACGCGTAACTGAAGGCAATTGATAAGTTCGAACAGGTACTAGAGAAGAACAAAATTATTGAATAGCGGTATTCGAACCCGTGACCCTCTCATTCGCGTCGTTTAAAAATGCAGGCCTTGGCGCACTCTTACGCTTCACAGGGCTTGAAGGGGAACTTCGAGATTGAGTAATGCCTGACGTTCCCATTACTTTCAAGTTATAAGCAATGAGAAATTGCTTTTTCTCCGAACCTCTTTCAGTACTTTCACAGATAATAAATCAAGTCTGGTATTTACAATCATAGATTGGATTCTTTTATGTTATGTTGATCCTAGTTTGTTACCATGATAACTAAAAACGTTATATTATTTCAATGGTCTGTTTATTTCTTCTTTATCGGACTTACCCAGAATTTTGTTGTTTCTGATCCAAACAGATTGGAGTTGTTAATTGTTATATTTTATTTAATGGGAGGATTATTAACGGGTTCTTTCTCACACCGTTTTCTTGTTTGTCCCTAACTTTCCATGTAAAGTTACTTGTGCAAGCTTTAATGTGTGTCAAAACACGTTTTTCCTCTTGTTTCGTTAGGGAGGTTTGTGGGGGAAGGTGGGCTGATAAAATTCAAACTGTGTTTTAAAGCCTTTCCCTTTCAGTGAACAATAGAGAAGTCATGGCTAAAAGGAGAGACGATGCAGTGTAGTTAGGGGCTTCAAACAGACCCAGTGAACTTCGAGGTCAGGGGTTTGAATCCCCTTTACTCATTTGCTGGGCTTAACTACGTCCCTTCTTTCATGTAATGAACTATAAGAATTTGTTTTCATGTTGGAGCCATGGGAATGACGTTACCGTGGTACCGATCAGTGGTGGGCACTTCAGGGCGCGAGGGGCGGTCAACCCCATGTTTTTTTTCCCGATCTTTGAGAAAAGATTTTTAAGCGTATGAAATAGGAAGAAGTCACAAATAAAGATAAACCGATGCGTGTAAGAGAATTTAATAGCTTATTTTACATTCACAGTAATATAATGATTTATATTTAGTTGTATAAGATAATGACCACGTCTTTGTTGACAGGCTGAAATTTGCCTTCGCTCACCATTTATCTGCCAAGTATCCGCTCCTGTTGCTGATAGATGAAAAGTAGCTCTAAACCTGAAAGCGGCACCGATAGATGTCTAGTTATGAAACAACTTGGACAACCCTTACTTGAATTTTCCATGATGAATTCCGCGCCGGCTGACGCAGCACGCACATAATATAGTAGAGCAGTCATGTGTACATCATTTGATTTTCTTCTAAAGTTTTGCTTCATGACTACAGAGTAGAGTAGAGCCAATTGCTTCTTTGTGTACTCGTTTAGATCCTAACTGTTTTGGATTCTGTTTACTGTTGTCTTGTAGGCCGTTGTAAACATCTGCTTTGAATTGCAAGGAGACGAGAAAAAGCGATGGGAGGAGAGTGGTCATAATATGAAGGTATTTCAGGTTGCCTATACCATGGAAGTAATTTAATTTTACTTGAACAGCCACGTTGTTATGGCAGATAAAGAAAGTTCTTCAATGCGTGTAGAATACGTTCAATTTGTTTGCGCCCCCCTCCACCTCCCATAAATCCTTACCAACCGCTGATGAGGGAGATTTCGTCATAGTTATCCTGCACAGCAAAAGCAAGGGGCAACTACGGAATGGCGAGAACGTGGTAAGGGGTTGTGAAAGACCCTATGTTAGAGGTGTGATTTAATTGAGGCCTATGGTACATATGAAAGCAACATGATGGCTAACGAATATCAGGAAAGTCATGTTTCTCAATTATTGATGACGTAATGATCCATGCTCGTTGATACAAGCTACTTTATATAAGCTAAGCTTTCAAGTGCTGATTACGGAAGGTAAACTAGATTTCAAGTTGCGGCAACACTGGCACCAGTGGTATTTAATACGCCTGCCAAACTTTCATCAGAATGGAAATGAAACATCTTTGATTTAATCATTGTGGTGATACTACTGATGGTTGATGGACAGTGGTTGATGGACAGTGATGGATAGACAACTAATTCGTGACGACAATTCTTCCCCCTTTTACGTCATTTGGCTTGCTTCTTTGTCACTTGCTGTGACATTTTTTTTCCGTTTCCTTCCTTGTAGGAAATCGATGGTAGCCCTAATGTGAATACAGTCCTTTCACTGGTTGCATCTACTATTGCTGACATCAATTCCGACAAGGATTTTGTTGTTACGGGGGTAAGAATGCAGCTCTGTGCTTCAAAAGAGCTCGTACTGTATTGAGAAGTAGTTGTATGGTAACAATTGGGAAGCTCTTTTACGACTGCCACCATGGTCAAATTTCAAGAAACAGGTCTCTTTTTAGCCGCCGTATATTTTCGAGCTTTATCACAGAAGAACAGCGTTGAGATTGAGATGTGGCGACAAAGAGGACGAAATCCCGTTGTTATCTGTAACCCCGGCAAACCCTCATGTGGTTGTCTTCTATCAATAGGAATTAAGGAGAGAGATATGCCTCGAGAGAGATATACGTCACAACAGACACGTCAGAAGCAATACGTCACAACAGACACGTCAGAAGCAATACGTCACAACAGACACGTCAGAAGCAATACGTCACAACAGACACATCACAAGTGATACGTCACTCGCATTTATACATTCAGACCAAAATTGCAAGCAACAAATATTTTTCACCCAACATCCAGGCGTCTGTTCGATGATAAAACCAATATACTTGCTATCAGCAATATGTCGATTGTAAGGTGAATATGAAATAGAAGAACATGAAGATTTGCAGTTGCTATTGCCTATAAAACTAAGATAATATTCGAATTATCAAGTTTTGTTTTACGATTGCACGACCTTTTGTCTAAATTAACGTATCGCCTGTATCTAAAGCCCCTCTTCGTTCCACAGCCATGATTTCTAGTTTTGAAGATTTTTGTACCGTCGATTCCCCTTTTATTTGGAACCAAATTGTCTTTTTTTCATATCAAATAGTATTCTCACACGCAGAATTTCCCAAATTTAAGTTTAAACTATTTGTTTCGTGACCTCAAATTTCAGTTATATCAGAGCAAATACCTCAAACCTAGCAGTTAGCCGAAAAACAGATATTAAGTCCGATTCCGGCCAAATGGCCAAGAAGTAAGGATGCTATGCGGCACGTATGAAAAAGTGGCCTGATCCGATCCTTCAGATGTTTCGCTTAGGCAGCATGTCACACCACTTTGGTTGAAAAGGTTTCGTACGTTTATTTAAGTTCGTTTCCAAATGACATTCCACAACGACTTTTCACTTCGGTGTGTAAGCTCCCTTAAAGAGACGCAGAAAGTGACAGGTGCGATTCAATGTTTAATGAAAGGGAACTGACAGGACGATATTTAATGATTGGTTCGTGACCGTTAGAGAGAGTCGGTACTTTAATAGCTCGTACGCTAACAGGTATCAATGTGGGCGCCCTTTCCTCCAACCCGTGCTGGCGAAGTTAATTGTTCTGGTTTATGCAAATTCAGTTGAGAAGTAGGGACGTTTAGACGTTAACAGACAAATATCCTGTCCCCCCTTCAAGGGAAACTCAGTGCCATCTATGTTGTCGGAAATCATAACCAAAGTGAGGTACAAAAATAACTGTTTATAGATTGCAAGATATTTATTCATGAAAATCCTTCTTTGTATGCCCTAAAGGGAAGCTCGTAGAACTGTAAAACGAGAGAGCTAGAGGACGTACTATAAAAATACTAAAGCCCAGGCCCCCCAAATTGCATGACGGAACATCCTAAGCTGTTATTACATTTCTTATTTGATATACGAAGGGGAAAAATAATCAGTAAGCATTTAATATCAGTACACATGTTGAGTTTATAGTCGTTATTAGACGTTTCTTCAATTTTACAACTATGATGCACTCTTTGTAGAGAATTAAGGCGTAATCACTCAAGATCTAAATGCAAACAATAACATGTGCTTTAGCTTTTACATCTGCACTGCTACCATTTGACCATTTATAATGCTAATTTATGGCTTCCCTGTTCTTTTAGTTTTTGTCATTTGTCTTCGTATAGATATCACAGTCAGTGCTCTCGCCACGCACGATCGAATGCAGAATACAAAGATTCTGTTTACCTTTCCTTCGGATTGCTGCTCTGATTGGAGATGCTGTATTTGGAAGGCCCTTGCAATGTGGAGCAGTAAGTAATAATGACATTGCAAAATTGAGATAATGTAGGTTTTTTTAGCCACAAGCCTGATAGTAGGATAGTTCAGATAGATTGATCTATTTGTGTACCTCTGTCCTGATGTGTATGTGATCAGGGGCATCCCATATCTATCCCTGTCACTCGTGGCTACGCCCCACTGCTTCCCCTATTTTATCCCCGTGGTTTTATCATCTGTGTTTATATAGAAGTAAATTAGAAAGGCATTCGGCCTGTCTAGAGCTTGCAATTGTTGTAATCAGGGGTAGCGTAATCGTAGCCTATAGCTAAACTGCGTTTCTGAGTAACAACAATAAATATCAGGTATGGATCAACTTGGAGTAAAATTTCATTAACTAGACTGGATGGTGAGATTATTTTGATCAGCCACAGGAGACGATCTAGATGTATTTTAAGACAAGCAAATAGTGTGGTAAGGCTCGCAAGGTGCAATGTCTTGAATTACATGAGATTATTGGATGTAATGCATAAACCAAATAAATGTCAGTGGTACACAATGGTTTTGTCTTCGTCTGTTAGACCTACAAACGTACATCAATGATCGTTAACATTGTTAGCACAGCTGATGTAGTAAAATTGAGTACCGACAGTTTTCGCCGAAGCTGATCTACCTTCACTAATCAAGGCAAATCGTACAGAATAGATTGAGTAGTGTGGTTAGCAGATAGGAAACCTTATTTGTTTGTGAGGTCAGTTTGTTGTATCTACTTAATGAAAGTCATCAATACTTACAGAATAGACGCGGTATGGAAAAGTCAGCTGTGCCTCAAGTTGTTGACAATGCGTTTGAAAACGCAGAATCTTTGACGTAACTAAACTTAATCAGTGCTCGTTTGGAATCAAAACCAAAAGACGGCAAGTGTCTGTGGCGCCCCATTTGCACCATAGCATGATAATCGGGCGTTTACAGCTTACGTATGTCAATGTTGTATAATTGTATCTATGTTATACCTTACTTAGGGTGATGTCCAAACAGAATTTTACTCTCTCGCCACGGTAACAACACTGTTAAATGCCCATGTAATGTCCGAGGAATCAAGGACATCGACGACTGATTGCCTTATAAGATATCCTACATGCGATTGGTCAGACGCCGTTAGATGTTGGTGCCGTCAACTGTCCACTTTTCGACCATATGGGGGCATAAGCTACAAGGTAAATTACAAGAGGTTCTAAAAGGAGTGCATGATTTTGTTATTTTCTTCCCGTTCAACGCCTTTTGCACTTGTTGAGCACACGAGAAACGTGGCTTGTAGGTTTTACAGAATGTATATCCATACTAACCCGTGCCTTAAAAATGATCTTGCTGACTTCAATAGCGGTGCCCGGGAAGGACAGGAGGACACGTCCCCCACTTGTATTAAAAATCAAATTTTTGAATTGTCTCCAGTCAAGTATCTTGACAAAAGAGGCCTCTTGCGTTCAGTCACCTTCTTCACTATTGACATTGTGAACCTTTCAATTAAGATTATTTTTCAAATTTTCAGGAAACAATTGTCACCTTTGTCACCAGGCCCACGACCACGCCCTATTGTACGCTAATAGATGGAAAATCCCCCCTCCACATTGTTTAGGGTGGTGCCGCCACTCGATGACTTGACAATGTGTCGGCGGTTTCCTGAACCTGGGCTTTACCAATCGACGCCAAAGAATATTTTATTTTTACTATTGGTCATTCATATAGTGTGTTTTGTTTCCGTTGACAAAGCTAAGTTCATGTAAGAAATTTGCGAAATCATAAAAGACTTTTTTGCCTTATGAAAGAGAAAGGTTCCCTAACAGTGGGGGGTTGAGTAAACTGTTTAGTGTCAGCTTGAGTGGTGCTACCTTCTGATGACATTGGTTGGAGTATAATTCTTGGGATAGCTTCTCGGAGGGACCCGTTTGGAACTTTACTGAAACTTTACTGAGTCTGCTGTTATGGTACGAGTGGGTAACGTGCCAGCCTTTTATTGTACCTTTTCGGGCACACAAGTTCCTTAAATACTGGTAGACCTTTGTTCATCAAAGTTAGGTTATGGTAATTTACAAACTTTATAGGTATATAACGTACCTAAAGAAGTGTTTTCACATGAATGTATTGTAATTTGACATCGGCAAACACCACTGAGAACGTGGCCTCCTTCGTGTCTTATCGCTTGAAGAAACCACGAGATTGAAGGTCGACTAATCAGTGCTGCGTTCATGAGTAAGCAAAGATAACTTTGAGAATGTACTCGCTGTCGCTCTGATTGGCCTTCTCTACTGATGTAAAAAATATTACAACCGTCAAATTGATCCCTGTACTCATAAATTGATAAATGCCATATGACGTATTTTGCACTAAGAGGAGATGTAGATAAGGTAGTTAAGTGAAACTACAAACAGAACCCAGTGAACTGCTACACAGGAGGTTCAAGTCTACCTCGACTGACGTTTTGCTGTTGATTTCTTGTCAAGCGGCTCCATGATTCGGACTTATGAAAGAGGCCCCCAAGGACATCGTTTATCCTTCAACTGTCTGGTAGCCTTGATACGTAGTGTTTATCTTTTTCCTGTTGAATGATTTGGCAATGTAAGACACTACTCTCTCAGGCAATCCTAAGCAAAAAGTTGTTCTCAAATTCTGGAATCAAAGTAGTGTATTGATTAACGAGTAGAGATGCAACTAGTAGGCTACCACGAGTGTATTTGTATCATAACAAACCCCTATTTCACACCTTGATGCACCCTATAGTTTATAAGTCCATTTGCCTTTCCCATTGACCACTTCGCTTTGCTTAAGAGCTCCGTGTCAATATTCTTTCCTTTTAGGAAATGCTACCTCCCTCTCATATCTGGGAAAGACCGCGCCTGTTACCACTGCCTCAGTCGTATGACAAGTAAGTGATTACTTGCCGTTGAAAGAGTAGCAACATGGACCTCGGCTATTTTTGAACTTCAGAAATGTTTCTCTGTTTGACGTTTTGTCTGTGTTTCTTCTGTGTGCATGTTTTTGTATTTGTGAGTACCTCTTTCTGTTAGTCTGTTTTGGGGGTGATTACATCAATATGGTACCTTCCACTTTCAGTAAAGAAAGTACTTTATTTCAACTGGCCTACTTTTGCTACCATTGATATTCCACCCGCGCAAAGGCGAATACAGTCTTTGTCTCAAATAAAAAACTCACATAATTTTTACTATTAATTTATTCTAGGTTAACGCTTACACTCCCTGTCAGTTATAAAATTAAACTCGCTGCAGATCGGCTAGTTTTGTCCCAAGTGGAATATGAGGTGTGTTTCGGGAGTGGTAGTCATTTCGTGTCCCCGAACGTGTAAATTGTAAACTGTTGATGTGAATATGAACCATTACAGTACCAGGTAGTTGTGAATATTTTGTGATTGTATAGAGTAAAGAAGCTTGTGAAATTGTCATCTTTCTAATGAAAGTCTGCCCGTCTGAAAAGGCTGGTGATACGTTACAAGGGAATATAGAGAAACATCTCATTAAACACTTCGTGTAATCGACTCGTGCGTCGGACGATGAAGAAAGCTATCTTCTTTTATTTCACTAGGTGACTAGGCTCGCCGTTATCTGTCAAGTTAAGCCTGTCCCCTAGGATAATATTTTAACCGGCTTTTAATATAATTTCTTAAGTTGACTTTGTCACGAGTAATCTTAGTGAATCGATTGATGTTATCAGTGTAGAAAATACAAAGTATTTGTCGGTTTTAAGTCAACATTGTTTATTTAGCCTTAACTGAACATACTTCGGAGACCCTCTGCTTCTGTAGTAAAGCATTTCGTTTGTAACAGTACCACCTTGGGTCATAAACCCCATACCTTAAACGTCATGTCGATTTCTACATATATAAGGTGAAGTGCATCTTGAGTGACAGTTAATATATAGGAAGGGGCATAACTTCATCGTTGCCATCATCGCCACCATAACATCACAATCATCACCACTCATAACAGCAACAACAATAACAACATAAACAAACACAACATCTGACGGTTTACACGGTCAAATCCTCAGCGCCGCCATCTTCTATGATAGTATTGTCGATTCCTGTGCCGTCATTACTGTCACCATTACCGCCAATTTCTCCATCTACTATTATGAAAAAATAAATCTCGTTATTTTATTTTTCGACAGACTTTTTGATCGTTACCGAAAGCAACAGTGTAGTAAATGTGGAAAGATTCCAACTGATCCAACTTTGTGTTTGGTTTGCGGAGCCTTCCTTTGCTATCATGCTACCTGTTGTGTCAATGAAGAGGGAGTATATGAATGTGTTCAGGTAAGACTTCTGACCAGTTGTTCCAATGTGGTGTGTGAACCCTTTGCATAAGGACGCGCGGTGAGGGTTTTGCAGTGCGGAAAAACGTGCGGATAGGGATGCGGTTTGTGGTGTGGGAAGGGTATGAAATTCAAAGGGAAGGCTAGCTAGAGCAGTGGGCAATTTTAGATAAACTATGTATAGTGCAGTCCACTTAATTAGCCGCAATAGGGGTATAGAATGTAAAGAAAGACTCAACTGATAGACATGCTTCCATGCTTGCGCCAATGTTGAAATTCGTGATATCTGTGAGGTAATTCTGTTTCTTCGTGCTTCCGTTGATTCTATAGGAAGAATTCAAGTTTTTATATCATTAAGTAGATTATTTCTGGTAGTTTCGTATGCTACGAAGAAGAACTTGCATAATTTTCCTGCGATGTTGTTACTAATGCATTCGGTCTGAAGGGAATCGGGGCTCAGCTTTACTAAAATCATGAGAATTCTTGTATCATTCGAAACAACATATCTAAGGGAAACAGAGTGGTGCATGTTGCAACGTCTGGCACTATTTACTGTAGTAGACCCTCCATATAACTCCCGTGACTCGAACCTTCTATAACTTGAATAGATTTCTCTGGCCCCTTAGAAAGTTTAACATCTTTAGCTTAAACTTTTCTCCGAAGTAGAAAGCTACATGGCAATTTTTGTACCTGAAATCCTCTTTTCACAAATTTATGAGGAAGGTCATTAAGTTATATAGTCGTGCCCGTCACCTCGACATCACAGGGGATCGAAAGTGGCGTTGACTAAGCAGGAGTCAATTCCATAATAAGCAGATTTTGGATTTTGTGACATAAAATGATGCTTTGTGCCTACCCTGTTGAGGTACCTTATTGTTGGGGATGAGTATATGACACTTCTGGTAATAATTCTTATCTTGTGTGCAATAGAGCCCGTTCTTGTAGTTTATGAGATTTTTATGCTGTGAAAGTTACATTACTTTTCAGTGTCTCAATGAATGGTTTATCTCTTGTCATTAGTAGCTTACACAACACCCTCACATCTCTCCATCGCGCTTATTGGTTGGCTTGCTGTAATCTCAATCTAGCATATATTGGAATTCGAAGCTCTAAAGTCCTAGCGAATATTCCAATGCCCCCCTTTGGTCCCACAGCGATGGCGTCTCTCATAGTCGATACAGCAAGTTTATCTGCGATATTACCAGGCTCTTTTTCTGCGCGCAGCTTCTCGTAAACTACTGGAGTCCATAAATCCTTATATGTATGGAATGTCTTTCTATTCATACACCAAAAATAAAGCAATTGGAATTTGTAATTCAATATCTTTGATAGAACTTTCCATGATCTTTGAAAGTATTGTAAACTCAATGTTTCTGTAGAATATTTGTGTTTGTCCGATTCACCCAAACAAGCTGTTTCAGGTAACGGTTCGATTCTTTTGACTGAACTTTTTCCCCTTGGACTAATCATACTAATCATTATCTGAAAATACGTGAATGGGCTTTAAATGACAACTGCATCAGGAAATAGAATGACGCATTATAATAAGAAGCCATTGCAATGCATTGAAAAGAACAAAACAACAAACAACTGAATGCCTTATTTTGGTTTTAACCGTAGGGAGCGCTACCATTTAGAAAAATAAATACGATGATAACAATTGAAAAGAAAAAGATGATGCGTTGATGTTATTAGAGAAGGGAACAGCCCCTAAGTATGTGGCAATTGAAATCAGAGTAACTCGGAGTACATGATCAACATGAAAGTGAACGTGCGAGAAGATTTTTAATGGTTTTAGAGCGAGTGAAAGTTGAGAGCGCCATAGGATCACAAAGGGAAAGCTCTAATACACAAAAACAGCATTTTATGAATGGTTGCTACCAGTACAAGCCAAAACGTTACTATCTGGAAGAGGAGGGGGGTACAAGACTCAAGATTTCACTCTTCCAAGCATCTATTTAAATAGTGTTTGGAGTTTGAAGTTACTATTTTGAATCCTCTCGTGTAGAATTGCCAATGTTTGTCATTGGCAAAAGTAAACAATTCCAGATGCTTCAAGTCAGTTAAACGGATACTTTGTTGTTACTGATCTCACTCCCCTTTTGAGTAGTGGATAAAGAAAGTTGACAAAAAAATTGAAAACAAGTGGAGAAACACAGTGATGATTGCGCAGCCCGTCCTTGTTGGCTAAGAAGCCACGACACCCCACACTCAGCTGATGGATCAAGAAGTGATAAAGGCTATTTGAAGAGTTTGAAATGTCATCGACACGTTAAGTCGCTTTGCCCTGTTCTGCATTACGACAGAGGTCTCCACCCCTGATGCTATCGCGGAAACATCAAACGACGTTACATTCTTTCTTTAGTTGATTGACTGCTCATTTCTTCAACATTTCGTTACTTATAATGACAGTTTATAAACAGAGAGATTCTGAATTGTCTATGGTAATTTTGTTGTTCTCCATACTTTTTTATACAGTTTTAAGGAGTTAGGGGACAACCAAACGTTGTTTCACTCTCCTACACAGCACCACTACCCTCAAGTCCCAACTGTATTCTCTAAGGCATTCAATTCTTGTGTATTGCCTGGAACCCCCATAACTTTCAATAGCTTGTACAAATGTTTGTGGTCCCTGTGTGTTCGAATAATCGACGTTCTACTGTACGAGAGAAAACAGTATCAAGAGAATGTTGATTTTTACATTTTTGTCTCTTTTTAAGAAATAATTTAAGAGGCTACGAGGATATTTATTAGATTGATTAAAAGGCAAAGAGCATAACACCTTTGAAGCTGGTGATTAAGCGGATGTAATCATTACAATGTTCCAGTAGTAGAAAGAGAATTATTCACTTACTTTACATTTTCAGTTTTTGATGATGATGATGATGATGCAGTTTTAAGGCCGTGCACTCCCCTTTACAGGGGCTAAAGAGGTACCCATGTACGTGGGACTTCATTGGAGCAAAGGTTTTGATGATTTGGTTATTATTTCGGAAATGTGGAAGTATGTTAGAAATCTGTTTATAATTGCCAGTTTGGTTACCTTACAATGATTATTTTCGTTGCTTATAAATGAAAGCAATGTCTACCAGGCTAGTACTAACCTTGAATGCACCACTTTTGCCTATGTTTTATCACATACAATATGTTGTCAATATTTAGATTTGTTTCATTAAAACAATTGCACCCCCAAACTAATTATTTTGCTAAGGATTTTGCTTTATCAAAGGACATACCTCTAAGTAAATCCCACTTTGTTTAGTCTTAGGAGAGAGAATGTAATGAATTCTGAATTCTTCTTAGGAAAAAGAATGTTTTACCACCCGTATTATAGGTTATGACCCAAGGTATCTGAGCGTGATCCGTATTGGAAAAGAAACTGGCAAGAAACGTCACATCTTCTCCTTTTAAGTGGCTTCGCGACATCCTACGTAAGCCACTTCATCACGTTTCAGATGAGCAGCCGATGAACTTCTTGGTTATAACCTGTCTTTCCGAGATTGAAAACTGATCAACTTTATTACAACAAAATATGTCTGTCTTTTCCCCATCATATAAATGAGCATTTTACTTTATCTTTACCTTTTGCACTCTTCACAACTCGATTTTTTGTTTGCTGTTTGCTCTCCTTTATTTCAATGTGTTATCTCATTACTACTTAGGCTGCCGTTTTAAATATTTTCGTCATATTTTGGGGACTTTTGTTCCTTTTTTTACCTCGTTTTAAGAAGTTCAAATTCTTATAATGATCTGTGAAGTGGTTTCAGGCCTGGGTTCCTGGTGCTTGATATATGTCATGTAAAAGGAGAAAGAAGATACGTAATGCCAAGTATTGTACAGGAATGCGTGCTATATTTGTTAAGAACAAACTATAAAAAGAAGTACGCCGTTTTACTATGCATTTAGCTAATTTCTCCGTCTTATCCTGAGTTAGATTACGTTTTTTCTCGCATCTTCTGTTGTGCAGCCACACTTGCCTTATTTAGAGAGACCAAACTATTGTAAGAAGTACGCCATTTTATTTTGCATTTAACTAATTTCTCCCTCTTATCCTGGAGTAGATTACGTATTTTCTCGCACCTTTCGTTGTACACGCACACCTGCCTTATTTTGAGAGACCAAACTATTGTAAGAAGTACGCCATTTTATTTTGCATTTAACTAATTTCTCTCTTTTATTCTCTCCGCAGCATTCTGTTGACTGTGGATGCGGAACAGGAGTCTTTTTAATCATATCTTCATCGGTTGTTTTTATCATACGTTTTGATCGAGGTTGCATTTGGGGATCGGTATATCTGGATAGTTTTGGAGAAGAAGACAGGAATCTTAGGTAAGGATAAATGCATGTAATAAATGATTGTGAAAACATTTGATCACGTATATTCTCACACCTTTTTATTATGTTATTTTAACTCACAATGAAAACGAGTGAGGTATTAGAATGCATTCCTGACTATTGCAAAACTTTTTGGTACGTTCTATATATGATTGGAGAAAATAATGGAAGATTTGAAAAGTCATATATCGAACAATAATAAGCATAACGAACGTAAACGTAAGGAGCATAGTAAACCTAATAAACATAATCAATTTGATAAACATATAGATAATGAACATAACGAACATCATGGGCATAGTAAATACAATAAACATTAAGGTAATGAACATAAAGGTAATGAACATAAGAGACATAATGATCATAATGAATGTAATGACTTTAATAAACATAAACGTTATGAACATAAGGAACATAACCAACATCATGGGCATAGTAGACATAATGAGCATAAAAGTAGTGAACTTAAGAAACATAATGATCATAATGAATATAATGATTTCAATAAACATGAACATAATGAACATAACCAACATCATGGGCATAGTAAACATAATGAGCATAAAAGTAGTGAACGTAAGGAACATAATGATCATAATGAATGTAATGATTTCAATAAACATGAACATAATGAACATAACCAACATTATGGGCATAGTAAACGTAATGATCATAAGCGTTAAGAACATAAAAGTAATGAGCATAAGGGACAAAATGATCATTATGGATATAATGAATTTGATAAACATGGTCATAATGAACATAACAAACGTCATGGGCATAGTAAACAAAATGAAAATATACGTAATTAACATAATGAACATCATGGGCAAAGTAAAAATAATAAACGTAGTGAGGATAAACATAAAATTGATATACATAGATATAAGAAATATAATGTATATAGTTACGTTACATAGTGGTGAGTTGCTTCAAAAACACAGATCTTAATGTCGCTGTCTACCAATGAGGGATCGAATTCAGGTTGCTGTTCCCTTTATTTTATCTTTTGGTTTACTGTTTAACTTTGTCCCCCACGCTCTTGGAATTGTTGTATAGATCATGAGTCAGGTGAGATACGAGAAAATTTTGTTCATTTGCATCGCAGCATCCTCATATAAGCTTTATCAGTATGCGCAAATTGAATGTTGAATTCCCCTTTGAACCAAGGAGTCATAGCTAATTCCTAACGTAAGAAATCTTATGTAAATGTAAATCCCCAGTGACTATACCCAGTACACTGCGTGTCCTTTTTAGCAGGCTACGCCAACTTGGTTACAATGGTGCTAAGTTTCAGTAACAGA
>JAAAKL020007347.1:0-16978 GCA_010016065.2 Carybdea cf. marsupialis auct. non (Linnaeus, 1758) | reverse complement strand
TAGTGATGAACAATTTAGTATCTTAGCTATGGGACGTTCAAAGTTTCACCTTGCTGTTCTAGAATCTATTTATATATTCTTCTTTTAAGAAATGTTTGCACACTGAACCGC
Organism: Carybdea cf. marsupialis auct. non (Linnaeus, 1758); assembly: GCA_010016065.2. Classification (NCBI taxonomy): domain Eukaryota; kingdom Metazoa; phylum Cnidaria; class Cubozoa; order Carybdeida; family Carybdeidae; genus Carybdea; species Carybdea cf. marsupialis auct. non (Linnaeus, 1758). The sequence continues at coordinate 16,867 of JAAAKL020007347.1, read as the reverse complement.
GAACTGTTGTTCGTTGGCATATCATCGGTTTCGAGTTGAAACTCGTAACAAAATTAATTCGTGAAAGGTTTAGGTTTATGGCCTTTAAATGGAAGAGGATAGAGGTTATAGTATCTCTAGACAGAGATGCTCGTGTTGAAGATGTATTAGTATGGAGGGACAGATATATTTGCACGCCTAACCGACTGACGATGACAACAGATTTTCCTGTCTGGGAAAGACAAATGCAAGTTTACTTTCACCTGACGAAACCACCGGAGGACGATAAACTTGACCTCATGTTAATGTGCTTAAGCGACAAAGTCATGTCAGTGGATTGCCAGCTGATGCTGATTTTAGTGCTACTCTCGAATTTTTAGAGAAAAGACTTGCTGTCGATGACTCTCTTCAGAAGCAGTTGAAGTCTTTCCGGTGAAGCAAGACCCACGTTCGCTGGACGAATATGCTCTATTGCCACAGAAAACAAGACCACTCCCAATTCTATCTAGAAAGTGCACAGGCACATATCCGACATTCATGGCAAGATAGAGGATAAAAAACGCAAAGAAGATTACATGTGTAGTTGAAAAATAAGAATCTGGAAGAGAACTAACCTGATAAATTGTCCACGCTGTAAGCCATGTCGCTTCTTTTATCGCGTTTTTCCTGAAAAGGGGAATGATAACGGGATAGCGATAATTATTCTGAAATGCAGTCAAGAGAGCATATTCAAGTAAGAAACCGGATTCGAATCACACTTCTGTCATCACAAAGTACAAGTCGTCTCACGAGAGAGTCGAGAAGATCAAAGGCAATCCCAGACTCAATTTAGTAGGCGTAGTACTGTAGAATAACGACAACATATGTCTCAATATGGAGGTACTACACATCTTGCCACAGACTGTAAGAAATATACGGAGATCACAAAAGTAATCCTGAACGCAGCATCCAAAACAATATCAACACAAGATAAGTGATAAAATCTTGAGCGATGAGTGAGCGATAAAATCTTGAGCGATGAGTGAGGAACCTGAAGGTACAGATTAAACCTAAACTGATAATGACGCTTTGCTTCTGACAAGTATTTGGGCGAACGAAATAATCTAGACCAAGAAACTTAATTTGGTTACGGGAACACAATTTACTCTAATCTCAGAAAGCATCAAATATGCATATGGCTAGAAACTAGAAGACACAACGGAAATCGCAGTTCCATGCAAAGAACAGAACACAAGCCTGTTTGACAATGATCAGGAGTTTGAGGCATTCATCCTAGATACCACTGGGACTGGTATAACTATTTTAAAATCAGAAGTGAGCTTGGCCCTTACCAAGATGAAAACTGGATGATCCTCCAGTCCTGATGGCATGAACTAAGAAATGCTAAAAGCATTGGGAGTGGATGGAACTTACATTCTATATAAACTGATAATTGAAGTCTATGAAACCAGGAGATTACTGTTTTTTACTCTTCTAATGCTAGGTGTGTGGGCCGTTTGCCATCAACAGGACATGTTCCTACGCTTTATCGACTATTATAATGCCTTTGACAAAGTTCTTTATTTGGAACTGACAACAAGTATGCGTGTCATTTGCCCATTTATATTATTATCTCCTTGCAGTGGTCTCACATCACGACAGGGAACTGGTTCCCTTTCAAGAGTGGTGTTTGGAAAGGGTGCATAATGTCAGCACATCTCTTAAACTTGAATATTATACTGACAATAAATCCTCAGCCAACTTGAGGACAGAAGAGAGGAAATAGTGATAAAATGGTATAAGATTAAAGAATCTTCGCTACACCGACCAGACAGTCCTATCCGCTGTGTTCATTGAAGAATAACAAGCACCCTTCAACGCTATTGAGGAGACCATTGCCATAACCTCTCCGTCCATGTTGAAGAGACCCAGTGTATGGCCACTTCGAAGTCAGATACCTCCACCATTATGCAAGATTCACCACGAAATCATACCAATAGAGTAAGTCACCCATTTTAACCACCTCAGTGCATTTGTCACCTCTAATACACAATATATAAGGAAGCTTCGTCGACGAATAGGATTGGCTAAATGTACGTTTGCAATGTTACATTCAATCTGTGTGAATAGAAACGTGTCAATCACGATCATAATTCGAGTCCTCAAAATGGTCAACTGTTCTGTAAAGATGTGAATAACGGAGCCTCACGGCCGAAACGTGTCATAATATTTTGTAATTGCCAAGATGTGGATTTATTGTAGAGTCCTTTCAATCTCCTGCGTCAATCGAGTTACAAATGAAGAGATTCTAAAATAAGTTGGGATGTAGAGAGATTTGCTGCGTACAATCGAACAACGGCAACTGGACATTCCTGCTCATTTAATCGGAAAAAATGCACTCTGAGCCCCAGCGGAAAGATCACAGGGAAACGTTGGGAGGTAACAATTGGAAAATGTTCCCCTGTAACTACGAATTGGGCAACCTGTAGCACATTTTGACCCAAACCAGGGAGTGGTGTGGAATACCAGGGCACTTCATCAAACTCTTTCATCCTTTACAGCACTTTCTTTAGAGAGATAATGACAGATAATGACAGATAATCGACTCACTAGTTACGTAAATGAATTGGGTCACATTTTATTGTCCATACATGTTGCAAGTGCCTTGCGTGAAGACTCAATCAGCATTGACTGATAATTGTTTGAACATGTTAATTGCTCCTCATTAGACCCAAGCATGGATCATGGCAACCTAGAAGAATTTGTAGTTGCTACCTCAATGAACCTCTGTGGATTGAAAGCTAGAAGGAAGACAAGTGACATATGCATACTTACGTTATGTAAATTCATTTTTTGCTCCAAAACCCATAACAAATGTTTCCTGCCAGAAGACTTATCAGCCATTTCTCATTAAAATGTTTTCTGCAACAAACTGTATTAAAACACTTTGAGAATGAACTTGGCTCAAAGAATATACAACCTGGAATCACAATGTAAAACCTTGGGAGTGGGGTGTGGGGGTGGGTCGGAACTGAAGAGCATTAAACCGTGGATTACTTTGCGTATTTGACTGCTCGATGACTCCTATTTTCCGTCCAAGAATATCAAATATGCATTGAACGTTACGTGTAAATACTGATTGATGGCAGTCCCCAAATTACACATATAAAGATAGTAATAAAACACTTTCTCATTAAGGAACGCATGTTTCATATTGAGCCTGTCTAACATGAATTTTTTCATGTTGCGGTATACGAAAAATATGGGCAACACCTATTTGAAAAAACATTATTTTTAGAGATACGTGCAACATTTTGAAGTTCTCTCCTAACCCCCCAGATTTAAAACGTCAGATTTTCAGTCTGTTTTCTGGTGTGCCATAAAAATGAATGCTTGATTTGTGATACAAACTTTGCTTTTCACCACACACAGGTCACAGCTATCATTTGGGATGAAAACTTTCAGAGAATTCATGGTAAATGACTGGAATGCAACAAGTTGAAAATAACATCTGTAGATGTTACTGACACCTTTTCTGTCAATCACCGGCTTCTTTCTGTCAGGAAATCCTACTAGCAGGTGCCGGCACTCACCTCCATTTTAATGAAATGTTGACCCACTGGCGTGTCACTACCGTATATGAAAATGTGGACTTAGTTTAGTAAAATGCAGCCACAGACTCCATGAGACTGTTCTGCAACCTCTGTAACATAGCCTACAGCCCGTATGTTCTCACAGCGTCATGCAAATTTGTAAACCAATCCACTTTCATGCGTGATAGGTAGTGCATTTTGGGGGATGCAGGCTACAACTTCTGTGTGGAAAATCAACACGTAGTTTGACCATGTCTCAATGCTGCTTACATCTATGAAACATTTCAAAGCTGACGTAGTCATAGATATATTGGACACTTGGTTGGTCCGAGTTATAGATCATGGGCAGCCTTGCTAGAAATTCATAACATAGATTTATACTGCTTACTATGAGAACTGTTCCAAGAGGCAATTTTGGAGTCTTATCATTTGCTACAATCAATCCACGCAAAATTAGCCCAATTGTCTTAATATTAATGATTCCTTGAATATTGAGAAACTAATTTACCTTATCAATGGAATAACTTGTCTTTCCCGCTTGTCTTTCCCTTTCTTTCTCTTTTCTCTTTTCTTCTGTTGCTCTTCTCTTCCAACTTGCAGCTGACTCATGTTCAGCATCGGGTTCCGGCTTGGAAGCCCCTTTGTCTTGTGCTTGTGATACACCCGAGACAGCACTGTCACTCTTACTAGGAGGTGGCCTCCGAACAATCTTTGTGATTGGTTTTCCATCTTTATCTGTTTTGCTTTCCTTGTTCTTTTCGAGGGACTTCTTTGGTGACAGTTCCTTCTTCTCTGTGTTGTCTCTTTTTACTGAATCACTTGCCTTAAGTTCTCTTTGCGCCATTCTGCCTGGTTTTCCTTTATTTGTTGAGTCTGCGGATACACAATCACTTGTTGTCTGCATGGCTTTACTTGAATCCACACGATCCTTTCTACTATGCCCTGTTGATGTGTTTTGATTTTGCTCTGCCGTTTCTGCCCCTTTATCTGTTTTTTCTGATAAAGGTTTACATACTTCTACACTTTTGGACCCCTTGTGTTGCTTCCCTGTCTCGGATTTTCTTTCTTTCGCCGATTCCTGATGCTTATGTTCTTGTTCCACATTTTTATCACGTATCTGCAAACTGTCTCTACTACCCTGAGCCTTTGATGTCGTCTTCCTTGCCACGGACTCACCCTTCATAGTTCCCTTAACACTTTCTGCACCCCTCGTGTCCTGCCCAATATCTTTTGCTTCTGCCTTCCCTTCTGTAGAGGCAGTTGATGTGATGGTCTCACCTCTTTTCTCTGAACATGGGAGAAGGAAATAAACCATCAGAAACCATTGTTTCTTAACGTTACAAACATAGACAACGTGCCTTATGAACATTGATCTTAACTATCACTTCCTCTCAATAACACATTTCTAGGCAAGCGCTCATAAAATAGTTACTGCCGTGAAAGACTTCTCAAGACATCCCACCTAATGTCTTACGTTAAACAAACAATGGCCTTCACCCCATTTTGATGTAAATTTGTCCTGGTATATAAGCGTCCAGATTTACGAGAGACCTGATAGCTTTTGATAGCAGACGAACCTTTCATTCACAAGGTACCGGATAGTTTTAGATATCATATAGCCTTTAACTATCGGGTACCAAATCTTCTAAAACAGTTTGCTTATAGGGTGTTGGAGAGCTTTTGGTATCAATCATACATCAATGCCATTCCCAACTGATTGATAGCATCTTGGTGTTGCTGTTGTTTTTTCTCCTTTTGCAAAGAATTAATCTGATGGTGGGAGAGTACAATCTCACATCATCTCATTCTGAAAGTGAGCTATTGGAGATAGAAATTGGGTGGGGTACCCTTGAGTGAAGCAGCTACATATTCCCCCAAACGATTTGCATATGGACTGGTAGCACTATCACTAGCAGAACAAATTCGGTACCAAATGTGTATCAGATAGCATAGGTATTGTGCTACTGAACGGCCTACGCAAAATCAGAAGCTGTCGAGCATCGCATAGTTTCGGCCTAACGCGCATGCAAAATACCCTCTATCAATTCTACTTAGTTGATGGTTCACTTAAGGTACAATTACTCATCAACAACCACACAACTGATCGACTTCGCCTAAGACCAGAAATGGAGTACAGATTGTTAATACAATATAACCATGTTTATACGGTGATATTTTAGAATAAGATCTTTTGGCGTCATGGAAAGTAAAATATGGCCTAATGCGTCTTGATACAATAACAATACGTTATGTCATCACAGTATTACATACATGAGTGCCCTGAACTTCAAAGATCATCATCAAAGAAACGTCATAACTTATCTAGGGTCTTTGCTGGGAACGTTATAATCCAAATTCGTGACTAGCTGATGTCACAAGCATTCCCTTTGCATTCCCATAGGATTGATTACTGTGTAATGCTGTGTATCATCAGGGCAATTGACAAGCTGCATAACTCTGTATCAATAAGGCCAAGCTCATAAATTTTAAAGCAGTTCATTTATGAACACCATAATCATTTCCTCATCCTCACAAGCAAAAATATCGTAAACCAGAGCAACCTTTTAAGTTGGGTTCACATCAGTCAGATTACATATCACAGCCTAGTGCTGGGTAGGAATGCCTAAAAATATCTTGCAGCCTTTCTTACATTTTCAGGTTTAAAGAGAAGCAAATAGTCGACTGGTTGTTTAAAGATGGAAAGAAAGTTTTTATTAGATATTCTGTGTTAAGATCAGTTGGACAGGTAACCATTATTATAGTAAAACATTGTTTGAATGACAAACACATTAAAAGAGAGATGTCCTCAAAAGGCATTGACAATAGCCATTGACAGAACATATTCAAAATTGTCTGTATGCAGATGGAAAGTGCAATGCAACTTTTAAACTACCTGGAAATGCCAAAATGAAATAAACAATAAACCCTGCACCTACCATCGTCCAAAATGTCGAATTCTTCTTGAAATTCATCTTGACCTGTAGGCCCCCCTAAAATATCTGCTAAAACATTGAGAACTGTTCCATCTGCACCTATAAAGCAATCAGGCAATAACAAAGACAACCCTGATCATGCTTGCTTGCGTAACTATATGGTAATAGACAACATGTCAAATTAATTGCCCAACATCTTTAAAGTGACTACTTAAGAGTTTGACACACAATTCATAAATCTGTAGATAATAGTGAAAACATTTTTGTACTTAAAAAGCCTTTTCGTCTGACACTCCTCAGAGAAGAAATCAATGAAACTTAGACCCATCTGTGTTTCAGTTTGGCTATGTCGGACGCACGACTTTCAGGTTAGTTGATAGAATGAAGCAGCATGTTCCATCATGTATTCACCAAGTATCAGCTCCTATAAGGAAACGAACACCTCGGGTTTCTAAATCCAAAAGTGATGCTAAGCAATGTGACTCTGCTATGGGGCAGCACTTGCTTGAAAACCTAGACTGTGGGAAATAGTATACGGATGACCTCTTCAGTATAATAGGTAAAGCTAGATCTGCTTTTCACATAGCTGTTCTTGAAATCCATATCAAAACTAGAAAACTGTTGCTTTGTAGACAAAAAGAATGTCTTTTCATTGGGCATTCTCGGTTAACAATTTCCTAGACACTGATTGGTCAAACAACACCAACCTGGCAGTCAGAGTTCTGATTTCAATTTTGTACACTGCGGAGTAGCTTTTAAGTGCAAAAATGTTTTCACTATTTGTGCAGTTTCATTGTTCTGCACCACCAACAAACTTTTCGAACACATTTCATAAAACATTTCCATATTCTGGCATTCAAGAGACAATTCACAAAGAGAACTCTACTTGTTACAAAGTTATCAACGGTCATACCACTGATAAACAGCATGACAACCTGCCTTGGTTTACACTGCGAACCTGGCATTACACCCTCAAAGTGCTTAAGCTCTAAACATGGTTCAAAGTACCTAGTAATACACATCAAATACTCTCACATCAAATGACAGTTGAAGTGTAATAATGCCCAGCACCCTGAAAGTTTCTATTTAATAGCCTGAAATACATTTAATACAATTTTTCCTTCTTCCAGCATTGAAGTGATTCACAGGCAGAACCCTATCTGGGGCAAATCTATTCATGTCCAAACCAGTAAAAGAACACGGTGATCTGACTAGCTTCCATTTTTGAACATGGCCCTTGGTCCCCTTAGTGGGTGAGGGGGTGGGGGTAGAGGTGGTAGAGAAGTCAACACAACAAGAAGGAAAATAAAGAACTCCCTACAACACAGTATCAACAACCTTTCCCACACCTCACACACTTCTAGATATACAGCTACCAGCAGAAGAAAAAGGGAGAATAACAAGCCAAAAATTAGCATAACACCAGGTGAAATTGATGTACCCCCACTGATAACTGTACCTCAAAGTACAAAATAGCTGTACCATCAGAACGTAGTAGGCTCACAACAGTAGAAACATCTCTCAAAATGTAGCTTTCAAAAATGTATATGACTCATTTCATGATAAACTCCCCCATCAATGGAATGCACACAAGAGACACAAATTAGTGTTTTTAGGACTTAACAAATCCCCTTGCTCCAGTGTTTTTCACTATTACGTCTGTAATGTAAGACTGCTACTTGAATGACAACTGCCTCACAGAAAATTGTGTGCAAAGCAAAAACAGCAGCAGTGGAAGACTCTTGAGTGAAAAACATTTATCTTGGTGTTTCAGAAACAGGATTGGGAAAGTTTGCTTGGAGCCTGAAATTCAGTGGCAAACCATTCACAATTAAATGGTCAATTGTTAGCAAGATAAAAATATATTACCAGGAGAAAAAGGTGTCAGTTTGTACCATAAAGAAGCTATTTCTGGTAACAGCAGATTACTCAACTTCATTGAATAAATGAACAAAACTTCTTTCAGAGTGTAATCATGCAAGTCACTTTTGAGTTGGGATTGTAAATTAAAAATTGAAATTGTTGTAATCATTTTAGCCTGATGACCACAACATGCACAAAACATGAACTACCTAAAAATATCCTACTGTTTCTTTCAAATTCATTCTAGATATGACTTGCATATATGTCTATCAAGCATTGTACTTTTAGTACCATTTCTGATGACACTACACTGTATGCTACATAAAAAGCTAAACAATTAAGCAAGCCCTTCAAATCAATTTATTCAAATCAATTTATATACCTATTTGATTCTAGACATCACATAGTATAACAGAGTGGAGCCAAAGCCAAAGGGATTAAATAAACAAAGCCTTCTTTCCCTTTGTCATCTAAATATTCAAACTTGTGTCTAGAGATAAGTATAAATAAGGAATTACCTTAGAGCATCAAAAATAAACTTCATCTCTTTGAATATTATGTATAGATATACAATTAATGTATCAGGTCACATATATATGGCCTAATAAAGAAGGGGGCATGTGGCTGGTGGCAATATCCTTTCACATATACAAAGCGGGAGGGGATGGCAGTCTTATGTTCTTTTATATGATTCATTTGTGAATTTCAGAACATCAAAAGACATTATGAACTTCTCCAGCACAGTGTGTTTGCTGATGTTGATGTTGACAAGGTGGCAATAAGGCATATTTTGACATGAAATTTATAAATAGGCCTATCAATTATAGAAAAGAGTGGTGAGTGGCAAGTCCTGAGTTGGATGTTGCTGGGAGACAGCTCATCTTAAATCAACATTGTTGAATTAGTTTGTAAGAGTAAAAAAAGTTGAAAATTGTGAAGCATTATATATGTATGACCCCTATACAGATATTTAACATATTTGGGGCAGCCTTGAATGACTGTGTGACTTTAAAGGAAAATTCCAGAAGATTGTGTATCTTGCCTTAAGGCTATTAAAACCAAGTTGATAGTTCATGTAAAAAGTAAATTCATGTCAAAACAGATAGTTTATATCATGTTAAGACAAGAGATATCCAGACAGTATTCATTGCCAAAGAGGAAGATTTTTTTTTGCACTTGAGTGGAAAAGATTTGCAACATATTGTTAAGACTTGCCTAACTAAGAAAGACCACGTTTAGAGATAGCTTTGGGTGTAAAACTTTGTGAAACAGCATGGATTTTCTAACAGGTTTACCACAAATATCAATTAGTAATCTTCAGCAATCTTAAGTTGGGCCTCTATAATGTGCCCCAGAGAAAACAGATACTTTCAGCAGAAAAAACTTGACTGGGAGAAGAAATCCATAATCCTGAAAGGCTAACAAATCACAGTAACACTGCATACTGCAGTATTGGCAAGCATGGAGCGGGCAACTATAACAGTAAAGGAAATCTTCTCCAAACCTGCAATGTGCATGACCTTGTCACCACGAACACCATATTTTGTCTGTCTACTTGACACAAAACCTACTGGACGTACCCACACTCTAAACACTGGCATCTAATTGACAATGTCATAGTGAAAAGGTAGACCAATGTACAGGGAAATATACAGCTAACAAAGGTCATGTGTCGTGCAGAATGCTAAGCAGACCACAGGTTCATAGTTTCCATGCTGAAAATCACAATCTAGCTAAAACAACAATGCCAGGGCAGGAGGATCCCATCAAGACTCAAAACTGGAAAGCTAAGGCCTGATGAAACAAAGGTTGTACTACACAGTGACCTGGAAAGAAAACTGTCCAAGATTGATGTCAATTCAGAAGATGTGGATACCAAGTGGACAATATTGGACCATCTTCCAGGATGTAATGTACTTTGCAGCTTTAAATGTACTTAGAAGGAAGGAAGGCATAAACACCAGAAACACAACCAGATTGGCTTGATGAGAATGATGCTAAAATCAAGGCCCTGCTGCAAAAAAAACACAAGTGTTGCACACAAGAGCTTACCATAATGATCCCTCATAATTTTGCAGGAGAGCTGCTTTTGCAAGAGCCTGCACCAATGTACAAGAAGAAGCAAGAGATCTGGTTAAGAGCAAAGCAGAAGAGATTGAGAAATTTGCAGACAGAAGAGACTTGAAGAGGTTTTACTCAGCAATAAAAGCCCTATATGTTCAGCAGAAATTTGAATGCCTCTGCTACTAATTGCTAATGTAAGTACACTGCTTACTGAAAATACTGGAGTTGTGGGTGAGAACGTAATTGGTGTACTCAATACCCCATCTTCAATAAATGGTGAAGCAATTCAAAGAGTGTCCAAGATATCCATAAATTAAATCTTGGCAGACATACCTTCTACTGATGAAACTGTAGAAGGCATCAGATAGCTTTCAGAGTCCCAGTTTTAGATGAAATTCCAGCAAACATCACACTAGTAGAGAAGTACACTGAGCTCTTTCCCAACATATGGGGCACTGCCGTAATACCACAAGAGCTTATGGATGCCCTCATGAAGCACCTGTACATTCAAAAAGAAAGCTTGTGCATGAAAACCATTGGGGTGCTTCACTCCTCTATGTTGCAGAAAAGATCCTTGCTAGCATAAGGCTGAATCAACTCTCGAACCACCTGGAATTACCTGATATACAATGAGGTTTTTGTCAAGGTAGAGAAACTGTCAACATGATTTTTGCTGCAATGTAGCTACAAGAAAAGTGTCAGGAACATCACCAAAAGTTGTACACAGTCCTCATCAACCTGAACATAGCCTTCAATGATATCTCTGAAAGATCATGGCTATGTTTGGCTGTCCTGTAAAGTTCTCAAGAATCTTGAAGCAGCTTCATGAAGGCATGATGGTGGAAGTGGTAGATGATCTAGAACTGTCAGAACCCTTTGCAGATAGATGTGTGCAGATATCCACCCTGCTTATCATGATGCACTCTGCTATGCTGTCAGATGCATACTGAGATGATGTGGGTGGTACTATATGCCTAAGGTACCACTGTAATTGAAAACTGATCACTGACGACTGTGCACTGAATGCCTGTAGTGAAAGAAACATGAAGCAAAACATGGACCAGCTTTCTACTGCCTGTTTGGCCTCATTAGCACAAAGAAAGTGAACGTAATTCACTAACCTACATCTTGACAAATGAAGCCAGACATTATGGTGAATTATTCAAGTCTTGCTTTCTAGAAAAATATACAAACCTTGGTAACTTGGCAGTACACTTACCACATCTCTTACAATTGATGTAGCAGTAAGCAGCAGGATAGCAAATATTAGTTCCACCTATAGCAGAACCCTAACCCTTGACAAGGGGTGGCCAGAAAAGGATATTCAAGGATACTTTAAAATCCTCACTGAAGTGTTTTGGTATTGAATCAGATGAATAGGAAGACCTGGCAGGGGATTGCAGCAATTGGCACACTATAATCATAAAAGAGAGCTCAGTTGATATGCTGATGCCCAAAAGCAAGTGCCAATCAATATACTGTAGTGCCCTAACTGTGGACATGTGCTCTATGCTAGGATTGGACTGTGAAGACGTATTCCCTCCTACCAATAAACAGAAGTAGATGTTGATGTTAACTCAGAGCATCTAGGATGAACAACAAAAGAATTGTGTGAATTCTACCCATATAAGCTGTTAGATGCAAGTGACCTGATCATTGTGGTAGACTCTTTAACACACCTAGAGCAACAGTTTTTCCTGCCTGGAACATTACACATGTAAAATATAGTGATAACCACTTCAGGGGGGACTCAGACAAGATTCCATCTGGTGTGTGGAGGCAAGGTGTTGAGGGAAATTCCACCAAACACATTGACTGTACAAGGTGGATTCACCTTAGATGCTCCTGAATAGATAGTGGGCTTAAAGAGGACACTAGCGTGTGGTGTACGGGATGTTATAGTGAAACACTTTCTGTTTAAACAGAAATCACCATGTTGCAAATTGGTAATGAACAGGATGGAGTTGTCCCTGCCTTCTGGTGACATGATTTAACAATTGGGAGGTTGCAGGTAAGCTAGCTTGGCAAGAGTAAGGACTGCACGGAAGAACTTTTGGGTGCTCCCACTAATGCTTATAAATGGCAAATATCTCTTTGCATATTCTGGACATTTGCTTCATGTGTGTATGTGCAAAATGTTCTTAACAATGAAAGCAAGACATGTGAAGTTTGCAAGAAGAATTTCAACTGGTTGAACAATGAATACAACGAGATGGTACTATGGATATTTCCAAATAACTTGTACATTGAATATCAACTGTATATCTCAGAGGACTTTGTACATACCAAGTCGAGGAAGTTGCAAATTTGAGAAGACTAAAATAGTACCATCGTGTACAACAGATAAAAAAAAGACTAAAGGGCAAAGTGGATTCTGTCACTATGGGATGAAATGCATGTCGGGCTATCAAATGTTAATAGCTGCCTTGTGAATGCAAAAATTGGTAGGACATTTTCAATTGAGAGTTGAACATATTTATATCTACCCTTGCAGTATGTTTTTAACAACATTTTTCCCTCAATGCACAGCAAGATTGCCACTTTTAAGGTGTTGGTGGGATATGGTTATAAGTTCTCTGGTTGTGGCTGTTGATTATTTCTAACAGGACCTAACCCTAACACTAACAGTAAAGGTAAATAATCTGACATGAAATGACGTGTATTTCCAGAACCCTTAACTTCTTTACTTTTGCATGTTCAGTGAGTGATGTTGTGCCTCTGCTCAAATATGCTAGCAATGTTTCTCATAAAGATGCAAGGAAAATATGAGGCCGGCAAAAGAAGTACCTTCCAAACAGATATATTATTACCACTGTATTAATAAAAATACAGAAATTGAAAGGGTAGTGATCAACTGCAACTGTAGAAAACAAGGAGAGCAAACAACTGAAATGTTCGCGCATGTCATTATCAGTTAAGGAAGGGAAATAGAGAGTAAAAATACGTCTGTCATAAGTAAAATGAATATGGACCCTATTGATCTGTATCTTATGTCATCTTACTAATTGAACAGTATCGGAACCAAACCGTTACCCAATCGCAGTCCTTAGTACTGGTGTTTTCCCATCAATCAGGTGATCAACAAAATAATATTTCAAGTTAAGTTTTCTTTTACAGGTTGCTGTCTAACTTTGTTTGGGAGAATAGTTTCTATTGGAAAGGTTTTAAGATTTTAAATCATATAATATCACATAATAAAATGTTTCAACCCCATTCTAAACTAATTCGTAATTTCTACTCTTTAAGTCTTAAATATTACTTTTCTTCTTACTTTGTGATTTCTCTTCTTGGAGCTGAATTTACAAAGAATATACCAATGAAATTTTATGTACTAATTGGATTTATGGGGGATTGAAACAAATTGTGTTCCATGACCAGATGCTGATTCTGTTGTCATGGTCTTATGTAGGTATATCAATCTCACCCTGACCATCTAGTAGGCCTGCATCTCTATATCATCCCTGACCATCTACTAGGCCTGCATCTCTATATCATCCCTGACCATCTAGTAGGCCTGTATCTCTATATCATCCCTGGTATCTAATGAACATGTTGTTGCCCAATCCTTTTTAAAATGCTGACTTTTCCTCAAATCTACTCAGAAGTATACTTTAAAAATTAAAAATTTGCAAATGATGATGACATAACTAACCCCTAGTTAACCATAAACAAAACAACAAGACTGAATAGGGTTCAAGGTTTTTAGGTATTTCAGTTGGAGCTTAGACAACAAAGTTATTGATATTCATTAATATAGTTAAACAAACTCTTACTATGAAAAGGTGAATGGAATACCATTTTTTGGTAAAGAGACAAAAGCTATTTTAATATTCTATTATAAATTTATCTATGTTACCCCTCAACCTAGTTACTTTCATATGTTACATTTTACCGGTATTCTTAAATATAAAAAACCCCTGAAAACCCAGTATATGTACCCATCATTTGACCAAACCTATAATTGACGGGCATGGCTGTTCAATAATATATTAACACAACAGCCCTCAGAATTCATGATGGCATTTGGAAGTGCTGTTGTAATTGCAGTGGACAAAGAAAATAGTGACAATAAAAATTTGCCGAGGAAGCTCTTACAAGGTTCTGAAAAAAATTGTTCCTCCTCAATTTTGGTGTGACAGTCTGCCCATAAATCCTGTAGAAAACTTCTTAATCCATCAAAACTTCTGTTTTTTAGTGCCAGGAACAATCTCTTGAATAAAATAATGCCCTATGCCATCACATCAGGATCACGCAACAGCAATTTATCACTGCCTGAGTTTTCAGTGGATTCTGAGGGCTGACAAAACGTTGCCCAATTTATGCAGGATCAGCTTCCCAGATTGTTGACTTTACTATTGCACTTAGTGCAATTGTTAACTCTTCATTTTCAGTGTGCGAGATTCTGGGTTCGATCCCCACCAGTACCGTAAGCAATTCGTGTTTATTGCATTCTATACTATGAATTTCATGACTGCTTGTGTGTCTGTCTGAGTACTTATATATATGAAATGGTACTTATGAAGCTAATAGCAAAATGAAAAATTAGGTTGCTGGTGGTGGTGAGAATTCAGGATCGACTTCCTGGATTGTCGACTTTACTACTGCACTATTTAGTGCAATGGTTAAGTCTTCAATTTTGGTGTGGGAGATCCTGGGTTAGAACCCCACCAGCACATAAATGCAATTCATGTTTATTGATTTCTATACTAGGTAGTTCATGACTGCTTACATATAATATAGATAGATAAATAGTCTTTGTCATCTTCATTATTGTATAATATATATATAATCATCACACAATGAGTGGCCTGAAGAAGATAACAAGATTCTTGAAAGCTAATCAGCTTTTAACTTGCTGCTGCTTTTTGTTGTCTTATATATTTTTACCATGGTTTCATCCACAATAGCTGGAGCGATTTGCATCCTCATCAACTTAACTATCATTAATTTAACAATCAATAAATAAAACGCCTTTATCTCTTAGCATAGATTTAATCGCTAACTCTTAAAATTGTTTACAATAGAGAATATATACTAGCTTCATTATCTTTAATCCTTTCTTGGCTTAGTTGAATCTGCTATTGGTCCAAATTGTAAGAACTTGTCTACTGTACGGCTTTCTGTACAAATGTTTTCCCGTCGTTGCTAAAGGCATCTTAATCATCACATTACAGTATAAAAACCTTCACTGTCCAACGAATCGTACAATTTTCTTGATTCAACAGTACATAAGGCCTTTTGCGGATTATAATGAATAATTTAGCTAAGATACGAAACCTGGTCAGCTTTTGCAGTTCTGTCGAATTAAGACTGATTACCACATACTGTCAGTATTCAGAACTAGACTGCAGTTGAATGAAGGCATCAACGTGACAAACGCATATCAGTCTCGATTAAGCCATCTGAGAAATAGTATGCGAGGCCTCGGTATTAATATGACAAGAGATGCTGGGATCTACTTCACACTTATATGAATACGTTCTGTGAATAGGAAAGGATATCAACCAGGCAACTGCTTCGAGTATTCGTTGTCAAAATAGTGTATTAATAAAGTGATGGGACCGTGTCCGTCTGTTGTCATGGACGTCACTGCATTAAATGGCAGCTGCCACACTGTTTATTTTTTTTAGCGTAATCCCCAAGATACATCAGAAACAGAGCGATACTGTGTGGCCCCACAATGCAACAGCAAAGCTGGTTTTACATAACAAGGAGGGCAGTTTGAGGTGTCAGATTTTCACAATCATGGTTTGGGATGGCAGACCTTAACAAGGGGAGCGGAAAACCTGAAGTTAAGGGAATAGTTTATGGTTCGAGAGGCTGACAGGAGAGTAGAATTGAAACAAAAGTCCATTTATAGGGCCGAAGCTCCCTTTTGCTGCCCCTCGGCTTCGTGCCTATCACAAAATCTGAAATGCGTAGCAATTTACAGGCGCACAAGAAAATGAAGCATAATGGAAATCCGTTTGAATTAAATTTAAAAATCAATCATAGGCAAGAAACATTTGCCCAGTGATAAGTGTATACAGAAAGATGAAATCGACAAGAAATACGAATATATACCGGTGTATATACAGATGGTGGTATTTTCGACGTCCTCTAGAAAATCTTTAAACTTGATATATACTATTTTAGAAACATCGACAGTAGATTCTCGAAGAGTCCAAACTAATCAGAGTATTTATGACCATTTTTCCAGCAGTCTTTTAGATATGAGAATCTTAGTACTCGTCTTAGAATTATTCTTAATGCAACGAGCACGTGGAATAGGTGTAGGCCTACACTCTGGCGGAGGTTGACATTTACCCAAAGCGAATTGTGATAAAGTGTCAATAACATGTCGGTAATGTTTGCAAGTCTGCCTATTTTCAATTGAGACACCTAAGTCGAGTACGTAAATACCTATCCGAAGGATATACCAAAATTCTGATACATGCATTCATTACATCAAGGATA
>JAAAKL020007346.1:0-16978 GCA_010016065.2 Carybdea cf. marsupialis auct. non (Linnaeus, 1758) | reverse complement strand
GTATTTCGTTAATATATAAAAAGTACTGTAAAACTTTTATTGCACATCATTGTTATGTATTAAACCTGTTTCCATGAAGTAAGGAAAGTCATTCCCCCGACTATTAATTCTTGAGAATTTTTCCACCCCCCGGCTATTAATTCTAAAAATTTTCCAACCCCTCCCGTTTATTAGAGATCAGAGAGAGATTGAAGTAAATTAGTAATTATTGATGAACTGATATGTACCACTTCATATAAGATATAACTCAAGAAGAAAAGTTTTGAATGCTCTTTCCTCAAATACATAGAAATAACAATACTATCAGAGAGTTCAATGTACAAAATTTCAAACAATCATACAGTTGACAAAGTGAAAATTTAAAGTAATCCATATACAAACCTTTACCTGCAATGCTACATATCAGTCTTGATGATATCACTCATGTTAAAGTAAAATAATGTTGTCTTCCACATAACAAAGGGATCTAACCACATGTAGAATTCTGGCTGTAGGCTGTCGAACGTTCGTAACTTAATCTTTGATATTTACTAGACACTAGAAGATAATGACACAGACTGCCGAAGACAAATTTTGAACTAAGAGGCCAATTCACATATAGCCCTTCAGAAGGCAAGTTCCTTTCAGATATGTGCACGTGTGTGCCTGTAATACTTCCCTGTATCACTGTGTATCAAACTGGACAGACAAGAATGGAATGTTGTAAGTTGAGGGAAAAATAATGGCTTATCCGTTCTTTGGGCAGGGCAGCTCCTTTGTTATGGACAACATCATTAAAGTATTTCTTACAGAAGTTCCAAACTTACACATTAGTGTCTATGTAATTATTCTGTCTCTCTTCCTCTTTGGCATCTTGCAACAGTGTTAATATTGCAGATATGACCCTGTCCTTTCGGTCATCACTTTTGATCTTTTTCAACTCAAATGAGACAAACTGAGCAAAGGAATCTTCGCTACCGATGCCTCTCGTATAACGAGCTTCCCTTGGCTGCAGTATAGCTTGAACAGCCTTGAGCGACTTTGAACACTGCTCCATCATATCACTTGAAGAACTACAGCTCTGGGAACTGTAAGCGACTTTGAACACTGCTCCATCATATCACTTGGAGAATTACAGCTCTGGGAACTGTCTTTTCTCTTTCTTGATGGTGTGATATCATCTTCATTGGAAATGTTATCCCCAACAGTTTCTGCCTCCCCTGTAGGACTACATCTTGTTTGGCTGCAATGAGCAGTCTGAGGTGCATTGGCAGATACTGTACTCTGTAAAAGTTTTTAATACTAGAAGGTTAGGAAAGTACTGAAAGAGAATTCTAAGAAATTAAGTTTCAAGGAGTCATTTGACAATTGACTGATGTTCACAGCAACATCCATAGTACAAGCATTGGTAGAATCAAATTGGTGTAAGTAGACAAGGGTAAAAGTATATTAGGGGAAGGTGGTCCTCTATCCTTGTAGTAAGTTGTTTGACCCCACTGCAGTCAGGTAAAGTAATGTCATTCTGGACCATAATTCCTCTACCACCCAAAAAAGTCTTGTCACTCTCATACTACTTCCCTCATCTTTTGCAAAAATTGTGGGTAATGCATGCTAGCAC
Organism: Carybdea cf. marsupialis auct. non (Linnaeus, 1758); assembly: GCA_010016065.2. NCBI lineage: Eukaryota > Metazoa > Cnidaria > Cubozoa > Carybdeida > Carybdeidae > Carybdea > Carybdea cf. marsupialis auct. non (Linnaeus, 1758). The sequence continues at coordinate 15,381 of JAAAKL020007346.1, read as the reverse complement.
TAACCTAAGGTATGCAAGTATACTATTAGTGACCTCTATGCATAATAGTCAGCAGCACCAGGTGCTTAAATATAGCTCTACAAGGAAGGATGTCTTAAGTTGAGGAGGCGGAAGAGATGGCTATAGCCATCGGGACACTAAAGTGGTATTAAATACGTCATTAGTAATGTTTCTGCCAATAACAGAACTAACCAACTGTTTAGTGTAATGTGTCCTAGTACTTCACTTTGGTCAAACAACTTTTGACAGAAAATTAAATGATAAAGCATAATGCCAGGAAGGATAAAACGATACAGTATGATTATTTGCCAGTTGTAATCCACTGAATTGTAGTGCAAAGTATACATAATAGTAAGTAGACTGTGTTTGTAGGTCCAAGGTTGTAATTTTCAACTGCTCTCGTCAGTTAAATATCAGATGCCACAAGTGTTATCATTAATTGCCATTAACTATAAAAATTACACTAACAAAGTTACTGCTACTTTTTCTTGGGACGGCATGAGTCCCCAGGAAACTGTCCAGGGTATCAAAAAGCCTCCAAATGGGGACGTACACATGGGCTGCCCCTGCACCACTTCGATTTGAATCTTGCACCTTTCGCAACTCCCTGTCGTATGTTGCCTTAAGGTTGTTCCACTTCGATTTAACTTGCGTCACTGTGGGGAGGAATGATACATGGTTAAAATGAGTTAAAACCACTTAAATCTTAAATGAAGACTCCCTGTTTCCAGTTGGATCAGCTCAAGATTCAGGTGAAGTCGGGCATCAAAACCAAAAGCTATTGAATCAGATAACAAGTGTCAATCGTGTCTGCTGGGTTCAGGACAACTTAATACAAGCTGCATACCTGGAATTATCCCAACATTTGTTTCTTTAGAGACAATAGCGGGTTTGCTGCAGAGGGGAAGTCAACTGGTTATTGGAAAACCGATCAAAATACAAGACAATCAGGCTTAATTCTGAAATAAGACGAGGATCTAATAACAAACAAGTAGAGAACCAGAATCGATGTTGAAAATAGGCTAGGCACACGAGCCCAGTAGGTACGTTTAGCTAGTCTAGGATATGGAGCATTCCTTTCACATACTCACGTATCCTTGTGTTGAGAATAATGAAAACCGTTTGCCCCATTCCCAAATGATAGGCCTACTATCCTTTCACGTGTCTTGAGTAAAGGCGACTGTAATTTTAAACTACCGAAGGGGAAGCTAGCGCGTTTTATGTACTGCATCTCACTTAATATCTGCCAGTGTCTCATTTAGTCTCTGCTAACTAAAATCAAGTAAGAGTTAGACAAAACTTACCACTCCATCCTTTTCCAAGCCCTTGAGCAACTGCATTTAACGCAATGTTGCGTAAAAGAGCATTTAAGTAATCCTTTGACTTCATGTTCCATAACACCTCTTGTTGTCTGTGCAGACTGACAAACAATTCTGTCTCCTCCGTGTTGAGAGGCATGTCAGACTTTTCTTTTTGTAAACTTGCCATTTTGAGAAAAATGTTACTTGTCTTCGAAATAATCGATTTTTTTGTAGTGAGTTCTCTCCAAATCTGCTGTCTCGTTCTGCCTCGCAGCTTTGCCTTCAGAAAAATTTGCTTTCGAAGTTTTGGCGCCTTGGCCTCTGATTGGTCAATTTAATTGGTCTCATGAGACGGTCTCATGAGAATAGAACATGTTCTATTCTGCTGATCTGTGTCATGCTTGGCATAACCCGTCTCATGACAGCCGCAAAACCTGGCTAATGGCGGCGTCTGACCGGCAGATCTCATCGTGTGAACGACCCTTTAGTGCTAATGCACGATATTTGGTCGACTGGTAACAGAGATTAAGGCCTCCTTGGTCAATGGGAAGGGACAATGTATCTCGTGCAAGAAGCTCATGGCCAGATGAAGGAGAATATAAGCTTTTCGACATTTTTGATCACTTTTATGGGGAGAGGGAGAATAAACTTGGGTAATGCTAAGGTGTTCAAAATAAGAACTTTTCCCTGAAGTGATAATGAACGTGATTTCCATAAGTTGAGACAGTTAGTGAGTTTTTTAATTTTCTCATTGAGGAATAATTTGACATGAAAGTCAATTCCAAACGGGACCCCAAGAATGGTTACTGATAGAGCCCATTCAATAGGCTTTGGACCATTGAGTCGGTCCCCCATGGAGCCAGGACATAATCCTTAAGCCAACGCATGATCGCTTCTCCTCCTTTTGGCTCAGATCAATGTGTAGTATCTGTTCTCGTCAATCCCCTTCCCAGTGGAGGGTGGGCGACTAGTTTCTTTGAAGCAGTACTACTGGCGAGCTATTATTATTATTTTTATTGTCCTTTATGTTGTCTTTCCTATTTTCTTCACTTGTCCTTGTAATTGAGCTTGTCATGCCAAGGGCTGGCTGCCATTTGAAATATCTAATGCGGTTTTGCAAGTTACCTTGAAAGAGTATGGGCACATCTATAACATTGAGAGGACACTTCGTCATGGACTATCCAGGATATTTACGGGTGACAGACTTGTGCGGATGCATATAGATGATCCCCTGCCTGATTTCTTAAATATATAGTCTTCTGGATGTGCACTATCAAGATCAACCAATCACGTGCTCCAGATGTCCTGGCTTCGGTCATACCACAACCAAATGCCCTGTCTCTGTATATGGAGAGTGCGAGAGCACTAGACATACTAAGGGCAAATGTGAGGAGATGAAAGTCTTCTGTCCGGTGCACCAAAAATTTCACCGGGATGACAAGCCTCTGGACATGCCTTTCACTAGACCCAAGAGGCCGAAGACTAGGGGCAAGTCTAAGATAGTTTCCCAGCCCATTATAACTTCTCTGAATGTCAACTTAAACCCATGGGAATCCTAAATCTTTGCACCCTTAATGTTCATGGTCTTCGTAATCCCCAAAAACGTGAAACTATCTTCAAGTGGCTCCTTGTAACTTGTCGCGCAGATTCTAACACCATCAGTCGTAATTGGCCTGGTAAAAGCGTCTTGGCCTATGGAACTAACCATTTGTCGGGCACAGCTGTTCTCTTTTCAAAACAATAATCTGTGTCTTATGACTTTAATTCAATTTACCGTCATCCGAAAATCATCTCCTAGCTGTGGTAGCAGAAATTAATGGTACACCCTTTCCCCTAGCCAATGTCTATGCTCAAGATAAGGTATCGGACAGAAATGAGTTATTTCAGTCGCTGGCTAGGCACCTCCGAACCGACATCCCTTGTATTCTCGGAGGCGATTTTTATTGTGTAGAAAGTCTGACCTTAGACAAAACAGGTGGTGATAAGGATATCAATCCTACGTCAGTTGAGGCCTTGCAACATGCTTTAGGAGTCCTTGACTCCCTGACATATTACGATATAAGAATCCAAATATCAAAGTCTATACCTACTTTACTCCAAATCGCCTTATGGGTACGAGACTTGATCGTTTTTATGTATCCCCCGACCTTCAAGACAACTGCACACATTCCAAAGTTGTGCACTTCCCTTCTCGGACCATGATGCCATGAGGTTCGGTATAAACATCCAAAAGCTGCAGGGCTGTGGTCCAAGTTACTGGAAACTGAACACCTCTTTTCTGCAACATGATCAGATCTAAGATAAAGTCATTGCATTTTGGCAACACTGGATGGCTAGGAAAAGCCATTTTCCCGATCTCCGTGTCTGGTGGAATCTAGAGGAAAAGAAAGTCAAACAACTGTTGATCAGGCAATCTAAGCAACTTGCTAAAGCAAAAATTATCACGGCATTTTGAGCTAGAACGCCAAATTCACGCCCTGCGGTCCTCTGCTAAAACAACTGATAGTATCGAGGCTTTGGGACTCCTTGAGCAGGAGTTGGAAACCCTTGATCTCAATCAAGTTGAAGGAGCAAAGTTCTGCTCTAGAGAGCAATTCATTTCCACTTCTGAAAAATCGACCCGTTACTTTTTTTCCTCAGAAAAATTATCCCAAACAAAACACTTGCAGGCTGGAGAGGAACTGGTAAATTACTCCGAAGAAGTTCTCCAGCATGCAGCATCATTCTAAAATAATCTGTACTCCAGTGTACTCGAGCTGCAGCATTGAAGGCTCTGTAACCATATGTCTTAAGATGAGTTTTAGGAATCAATAGTAGCATTTGTTCATTAGAGCGTAGCATCCGTGGCATTTCCCGATAACTGAGCAAACTGGAAGTGTAATCCGGAGCTAAACCATTTAGTGCCTTATATACCATGAAAAAACCCTTTAAAGTCTATTCTGAACCTCGCAGGTAGCCAGTGAAGTTTTTTTATAGCCGGGGTAATAGAGTCGTACTTTCTCATTTCTGCTACAATACGCGCAGCCATGTTTTGGATACGCTGTATCCAACTTATCAAATTTTCAGGCAAACAAAGAAAGAGAGAATTGCAATGATCAATAACAATTGCTGCATCAGCTTCACTTAGATACTTTCATATATGAGCTTTGTTCTTCAGATGATAGATCGACTCGTTGCACAACTCTGTGATTTTGATTTTAATATGACTGTCAAATATTATTCCAAGGTTGCGTGCAAAGCATTTGGGAACAATACATTCATCGTCGATAGAAATTTGCCTTATTTTGAATAAGGTTGTCCGCATTACGAGACGATACAGGGGAAATGCATGAAAGACAATTGCTTGAAACGGTGGTGGACTTTCCAAAAGATTGTGAACTTCTGTTTACACACTTTGCCCTCCATATTTTTTCTTTGAATAGTGTTTTTCTAAGCCTCCGTGGAATCTTATATGAAGAATTCAATGCCTTTAGTAAAGCAGAAGAATACTGGAGGAATTCCGTTGTTGACTTTGACACATCAGGCACCCTTCTTTATTAAGAAATCAAGGGGACTAAACAATAACAGTATGCGAAACTGATGAAAACAAATCCAGGTACAATAGTCAGAACAATGAGGTTGTATCTCATGACTTCACGCGTAGAAGTATGTAATGTATGTGACTGCTCCATGAACGAATCCAAAATATCAGACCGAAAACCAAGTCGAACTTCAACACCATATGAAATTATACAGTTTAATCCTCGAAAGCAATTTATATTAATGCAATTCTACTTGAGCTAAGTTAAAAAGGAGTGATGAAATGGTTATGACCCTTCAGTTCTTATGTAACTATCAAACGTTATGACAAAAAGACACTAAGATGAGACGAGATGGAGAGCACGATGACACACGTTCGAACTCGCCGAACCGTCCAAAAGTATATATTACAGAATATATAACATACAAATAATAAAATACAGAATTTATAACAATAAAAATCAAGTAACGAATCACTTTTTTGTTACATGTACAAATACGGATGAGATATTATCAAGTATTACATGGGAATATATAGATGAAAATAAATCGAGTGTATGAATGATAAGCTGGTATTATTAGTTGGTGGTCCTTCCATAGATACAGAATTCCTTCATTTGGACAACGTTTTCTCCGTTGTTGTTCACCTGACTGAAATAGATTTCTTTGGTTTTCCTTCAAGAGAGTTCAAAGTATTAGATATATTATAAGAGTCATCATTTCGGTATTGCTCTTCTAGTTTCAATTTTAACTGTCTCCACTGTCACACCGCCCCCCCCCACCCTTCCCCACAGGCTTTCTTTGGCGATACCCAACAGTTTCCTTGGTGATTAGGTTAGTAGTCTGGTCTGGTCTGGTCTTCGCGGAGGACTTGTGGTAAAACTGGCTGCAGGTGCGTGGGAGCGTTTTGGTGAGAAGTTTATAGACACAAGTCAAGAGGGACTGCCAGTCGGTGAAGTACGTTTGGATTCCCTTCTTGAAAAGAAGGGCGATTAGAGCTAATCTCTTCGACTCTGATAGTAAGTAGCGTGAGTAAGAGAAATTGAATACATCTACAAGGGCCTGGCCCAAGATCTCCCAGAATGCCAAGGATAACTCCATTGTTAAACCATCGTTCCCAGGTGTCTTGTTTGGCTTCTCTTAATATCACGAAGGCATTCTTGTGTGGTCAAGGGGGAATCTTAAAATTCGCGGAACTCATCGGTGAGCTTATTTTCTAGTTTCGATGTGATATCGCCCTGAGCCTTAGGATCTGTGGGCTCACTTGCATACAGTTTTTTGTAAAACATTGCTGCGTGTTGAAGGATCTCATCTGAGGAGGTGATAATATTGTTGTCAATTTGCATTTTGGACAGAGTATGTTTGGTTTGTGAGGATTTTCCAACGAGAAAAAATAGTGTGTTGACTGTTCATAACAACTGAGGAATTGTCCCCTGGAGCGTATTTTGGCACCTTGGACTCTAGTGAGGTCAATAGCATTAGCTCCTTCTCGTTTAGTTTAATTTTTCTTTAGTCCTGGTCCCACCAAGCCGTAAGATCAGGAAAGTCAGTTCTCCGAGACTTCTAGTGCTGCCACAATGTAATAATTTTCTGTCTGATGTTTTCGTTTCGCAGGGAGACGTGTTTAGCTTCCAGTAACCTGGACCACTACCCTGTATTTGGAGGGTATTGATCCCAAAAGTCATGGCATCATGATTAGAAAAGGGGAATAGTACAATTTTGAGTAGATGCAATGATCTTGAAGATCTTTAGAGATGTAGAATCTATCCAGTCTGGTAACTACAAGGTGGTTTGGACTAAAATAGGTAAAACTTTTATTTTTGGATGCTTTTGTCGCAGAATATCACTGAATCCAAGACTTTTTGCAGAGCCTCGACAGAACTAGGGCTGAACTCCATGTCAACTCCTGTTTTATCTAAAGCTAGACATTCCACACAGTAAACATCTCCTCCGAGGATACACGGTTTATTTTTACGAAGGTACCTTATCAGTGAATAGAATAACTCGTTTCTATCTGATACTTTGGCCTTTGTATAGACACTGGCTAGGGAAAAGGATGTGCCATTGATATCTGCAATAACCGATAGCAGGTGTCCTTTAGAATGACGATAGACAGAGTTTAGGTCATATGATACAGATAGTAATTTGGAGAACAAGCCGTTTCTGTAGGCTGCTTGGTGCTATAGGCCCATAAACATTGGCAAGGCATATCTATGGCTATAGGCCGGGCATCTTCCGAGAAGATTACATGTGTTTTGTGCAAAAAGGTGATGTCATACTGGCCTAATAAAAGCCATCTGAAGATTGTTTCTTGTTTTTGAGGATTATGCAGGCCAAAGACATTAAGGGAACAAAAGTTGAGAGTAGCCATGAAGTTGTAGTTGGTGAGTTTCGTTGTAGGGGCTGTGGATAGTGCTTCTTAACAAACGTCCATATGATGGCTTGGGTCAAGCTTGGAATGCTCTTGAGAAGCTTTGGAGAGTTCAACTTCCGCCGGAGTTTCTTTTGTAGGTGTTTTTACTACCTCTTCCTCTACAATATCTCGAAAGGTGGTATGCGAGGATGAGGAGGAGGTTGAGGGTTCTCAACTCGCTACAGTTTGTGCTACTGATATCGAGTCTGCCGATAATAGGATGCCTAGTATTATATCTTTGTACGATACCTAAGATGACATCTGCTTTGGTGTTCTGCCTTTAGTGGCTCCATGTGGTTTAGGCGGCGTTAGCTCGTCCTCGTCCGCAAAGCACTCATCGCAGAGCTTGTCCTCAGTGTGAAGCAGCTCTTCGGATTGAGCACGAGTATGTCTTCTGCTCTCGCACTCCCCACAGACAGTAGCCCAGCATTTTTGACCAAAGGCCAGTGATCTGAAGCAAGATAGGAGCTGGTCCTTGTGCCACAACTCAACAAGATGGGCCACAATATTGAGGAATCCAGGAAAGGCATCCGTGATGTGCATGTTTTGAGGACCATGTCGGACAGTTCATTGGATACCATAGATGTCTCTAAACTCTGAACAGGGCCTTACTATAGCCGGCTTACAGTCACCCTTTTGGGTGCAAGGGTGGGTTTCATCGGAAGCAAATGACTGTACACAGAGCAAACGTACCTCTTAAATCAACACAACCCCCAAAGGAAGGTTAAGGTCCAAAAAGATGTCAGATTAGAAAAAACACTTCTATAGGAAATACTTACCAAGCTGCAGCCTTCTTGACAGACATACAGCATGTCGTTTCACAGGTAGTATCAGAGAAACTAGTTGTTCTGCCTCAAGTGTGAAGGAGATTGACGAGGACAGAAACTGGGTTTATTAATCAACGCTTGCAATGACATTACAATGATATCAGCGGCATCTTTCAGCTATCTTGCACTAATTTTGTATAATCCGATTGCTTTTTTGTTTTTAATTCTATTAACTGCGTTTTAAGGAAGGCAGATGTGACTTCACTCAGATGAAATATCTTATCTGTCTCCTTGAATGTTTACTTAAATTGCTGTAGTAAGTACATGTGCTGCACGTCTACTGCAGAGACTGATATAAGGCTGTTACTGTGAGATGACTAAATAGATGTTCCTAAGACTTAATCAAAGGGGGGTGGGTAAACAGCAGAACATTGTTTCGCACTTGTCAGTAATATCTGACTGCTAAATGAATATAGAAACGTCAAATACACAGATACAAATGCACCAAAGTAGAGTAATAGATTTGTCTCTTTGTTATTCACTGGATGTGCAACTTGTTCAATTCCAAAATATCAGCAAATGGGTTGGATTTTTAGAAGTCATGATTACAATTTCTATCCTGTTTTAATACAACAAGCTTTTTCTAATCATAACAATATTGAAGAGATATATACACAACATTTACTTCATGTTTTTATGTTATAATGGTTGCGTCAATAGAGTTAATTACAGATGCATGGCTTATCGAAACGAGTTACCGTGTAGGTACCTGAAAACATATCTGTTGAATCAAAGGAATACTTTTCTGTGCTTAATTTTAGGTGGGTCAAATAAGTGGTAAGGACAGGTATTTTTTCAAATTTTCATAAAATTGGGTGTTATTAAAGGTGCAATTGGGGTTATTGTTGAGATCTTCCCCTAGCATTGTCAGCCTTCTTGGGATTTTTCATGAAAATATCATAAGAAAATTGACCTGGAGAATCTGCCCGATCCGAAGATGATGATCATAAAAAATGGGGGCTCATCACATCAAAGTGAGGGGTGAAAATTTTGAAAAATTGCAACGTGCCCTTCCCCCTACAATTAGGCATGGAAGAGTACATTTCTTCTTGAAAAAGAAAAATTAATTCAAGAGCCAATGTTGAATTCCTTCCACAGGAAGCCCACATTCAGCTTGGTTTAAATAGTATAACTTCACTATAGAACTGATGAACTTACTAACTAATACAATAAAGACAGGCTATACCTAATGAAAAAAATTACTAGTAAGTTCAAATCTCCCATTCAAAATTATGGTATTGATAGAAGATTATAAAATGGTGCTTTTATGGAGGTCTAGGGCTTATACCCCTAGCTCAACTATTTAAAAATCAGTCATACATAATGAGTTGATTCACAAAGTTCTACACCATTCCTTATGTAACAGAAATAAAAGTTGTGGCAAATTTACTCTCAACTCCATTTAGAGGGTGTTTACATTAGTTTTCGGCTACAAAGGTGTATTTTAGTGAAATACAAACAACTTAATAGTCTTTATTCAAACCGTTTGAAAACTTAAGATTTGGTGTTAAAACAGATACTGAAACAGAGCATGCCGAAAAATTTCAATAAAATTTAGTTTTCTAAACAACCCGAAAACTAGGCTAACTGGAATGTGATTCACAGAAGCATAAAAAAGAGGGGAATGGGGGCACATTTCGGGGTGTATAAAACTATCCCATCGAATAAAATAATTAGATTCCTGTAAAGACTACATATTTACAAGGAGAGAGCAAGTACATTGTTGCTCTTAAGTAGTAACATAAGTGTTTTCTCAATGGCAAGGTGTGTAAAAAAAGAAGGCCAGTCCCGTAACACAGCAATGGCAATCCACTGTCTTGTACAGTTGTACAGGTGCGAGACAACAGAACTGCTGTTACTAACATGGTCGTCTCTTTACGTAAGGTTAACTTACTGTATTTCTGTGTAGCATTGACATGTTTACCTAATCTCTCAAGACAAGAAAGGTACTCTGTAAATTTTTGATGATGTCATAAATGTATGGTTTCTAAATGGCAGTCTGTTCAGCTAACATTACATTTCTTCTGCCTACTCAATTATAATGAAATCTAACATATTTTTACTTTTAAAATATTTCTTCTGCAACACAAATATGCTATCTACATCATCAATTAGATAGTGGCCTTACAATATCATTGAGGGATGGCTTTCCTTTTGACTATATGCCCTCTGCTTTATGAAGAGGCTCTCAAAGGTATGCAATAAAAGTTTATGACATTATGACTATCATGTACCCTGTTAAGTTTGGGCATACAAAAACTTGCTCACCCAGGGCTGCAGTAAAAGTTAAAGGGGATAAAACAGGGGACACCCCAGCTTATCTTTGAATATTGAGTTGACAATGGCTCATCACATGCAGCCTGCCACTTTGATGTGTGTTTCCCTCGGATATTTCCGGAAGGTGCAAGTGTTCTCTGCATGTTTATGATCAGGTCATTAAATCCATATTCATGTGCTGATGGATTATCAGAACGCCTTCCATGGCTTCTTTGGTAGCCAAAGTATTCTTCTAGGACGTCTTGCATCAGTCTTTCTGTCAATACATATGCACAGCCATGTTGCAACAAAAATTTCACCATCCCAATAGTTGAATTAACTGTTATAATAAATCCCTCGTAATTCTGTTTCGAAATAAACATCTTAGAACGTTCTTCTGGTGAAAAGTTACCTTCTCTACTGTCCACACACTCTTTCCACGCGTTTAAGTATCCGAGGAAATCCTCCTTCATCCACTTCAACCTCCAATCATCCACGGAGTAATAAGGCTCAATATTTCTGTTCCTTTTTCTTCTGTGCTCGGTCGTTGATCTAATATTACACATATCAAAGAAGTCGTTCATCAATAGACAAAATTTGGCAGTTTGCTGGGCTTCACTACCATCCAAATAAAGTTGGATAGCAAGTGACATGCTTTTACTAAACACTTGAACTGCCAACGACACTCTCATCTTACCATATGGCGTAACATAGATGTGATCCGGCCCGATCTTATTCAAACGGTGTAGCCCATTCTCTAAATCGAGAGAAAATGCCTTAACTACATGGCTCCAAAGCAAATAGCGATCCTCATTCCATAGAACGCGAGTGCATTTTTCGGAATAGCCCGATGAAAGCAGGCAGTTTCTTGCCGTTTTGATGAGATGAGGTGCGTCTGACACAAAATAAATTCTCGGTCTGTAGCTTCGAGGTTTGTTGTATAGTGACAGATGCCTTCAGATGACTTCCCCTCGGAAAACGGGTAATCAGCCAGGTGTTCGTGTAGCTTAAAAAATTTTCTGTTTTGTGAGGCTCCATCGCATACAGTAAATACCACTTTCAAGTTAAGAGATAATTCCAACGCAAACACTGCTTGCCAAAACAAGGGCCAAAGCTGGAAGGATGTAGCACCAGCAGAACCTGTAAGGTGGTAACTAAGGACAGCTTTTAAGCCAGTGCATAAACCTCTTACTAAGAACACTAGAGCGTGGGTAGCAAATTCATTAACGTCATCAAACGATGAAAAATCAACTGCTGGGTCACCAAGATCGACATATCCTATTAGACTGCCAGTCATTGTTTTAAACACAAGACCGGAACGGATTTTCATTTCATCGAACAAAATCCCTACGTATTTTTCAGTTTCACTGTACTCCGCAGTACGTTTTGCAAGCTTCAGTATGTTTCCTTCAACGATTCCTGGTTTGGCTGTAAAGGTATGTTTGTAATTTCTCAAACACCTCTCGCTTGGCAATATCAAGACCTCCGATAGTTCATTATATGCACTCGAACTCTTTGCATGCAAAGACAAGCAGAATCTTACGAACTGAGGATGATAACGTCTTCCTCGAGATGATATTTTGCTGAGCCTTTGTTGTTCTCCCCAAACAAGTTTCATAATAGGCTGACTGTCAGGTCAGAATTATCTAAAATCGACATTATATCGTTTTGGAAACTTTCAGTTAACTGAACGCCTTGGTTGTCGATTTCTCGCCTTATTTTTGTGAGTTCGAACTCTAATTGATCGCACTTGAGTCTCTCCACTTTCACCGTAGCAACGAGTTTTTCTTGACTACATGCAGAAAGTGGAGCTTTATCCTTTGCTGTAATGCATTTACCACTCTTGCTCTTGGATGACGCTCTTGCCTTTATGCTTGACACAGTCTGACATGCCTTGCACCCCGTACTCTCCCAGTTCCCTGTAATAATAATAGAGCACTCTCGGCTTCGAATAACTCCTGTACTAGAGAAAGGAACCATAGTACCGTCAGCTTTGGGCTTTCTGGCAATCGAATGAAAAATCGTCGATGCTGACGACATTTCATTACTTACTCCAGTGCATACAACCGATGTTGTCAACGTATCCAAAATCTTCCTGACTGTGTTGTTCCTGATTTCTGGCAGCGACTCTGAGGGTATACGTCAACCATAATGAAAACACTTAAGCGATAGTCCATCTTCATTAGAGACAAGAATGAAAAACCTATGTACAGCCATTTCTTCATCGTCCAGAAAAAGTTTCACTTGGTTTTCTAATAATTCCGCTCTCCACGGATGCAGACGCATCTTCCCAACAGTTCTGGAAACTGATGCCAGTGACTCGTAAACCAAAGTCGAGGAACGGCTAGGTTGTTCCATCTCACGACTAAGCATCCTTTGAATGGGCGACACGTCATCGTGATCTGGGTCAAATGACTTCTTTGGAAGATTTCTGGTTGGAATGCTGCCTGTGCGCAGAATTTTCCTCTTCGTGTATGTGTCGATACAATCTCGATCGAAAAGGAACTCACACAAGAGAAATGTATTTAGCTGGAATTGACGAGCTAAATCTGCATCCTTGACTCGAGTTCGACATACAATCCTTATCCATTCTTCTCTTGCCTTTTAACTTTTTCGCTTTTGTCTCATCACCATTACTTTTCCCACACAAAGGGATTTTAAAAAGCGATACTTGATCTCCTTTATAGCCTCGATTATTGTGACAATTTAGGAATCCACAGTTTTCGCCAGGCATCTTCAAAGCTAAGTAGTAGAAAATTCGCCTGGAGACACAAGGTCATGCAGGCTCCTCGTCACGTGACACAACAAAATACGGACAATAACATCTTGACGACAGAACAATAAGATTCCTAACCAGTCCTCTAAAAACTCTGATGTAATCAAATTCAGTTTCATATGACACACCGTCCTAAATCTGGTAGCTAGGCTGCAATCCACCAAAGTAGTAGGCAACCTCGAACAATAAATATTCGTTTACACAACATTTTCCCTCTATTTTATTCACTTACATTGAAATCACTTATTACAACACAGGGACACTATCAAAAGTTAACTGCAACATTAGTTACGGAAGAACTATTTTACGTAACCCTAAGTGGCACTTCCACTATAATACATGATCTTAGTTTTATTCAGAAAAATCCTTTGAAGTTACCCTAACCATAAGTCGCACTCTTTCTCTCTCATCCATATCCCTAACTTTGATCAGAAAGATCTTTTGAAGTTAACCCTAAAGCTGGGTTTATAGTCATGCCGCGCTGTAAGATTTTTCAAAAGGCAGCAAAATCAACAAGAAATGGTGATTCCTTTTTTTGCAGCCGCTCGTTGTGCTAGCTGCAAACAGGAAATACGTCACATGGTCGGAAGCGTCAAAATAGTTGCAGTGCTGCAATGATTTCTGTAGCTAAAATATTTTAACTACAGTCGCGTTGATTTAGCAGCAAAAAATGGCGTCTGAAAGTAGCGGTTTCTCATAGCAGTTTGTTAAGGAGGTCAGAGCGTGCAGATGTATTTGGGATGTTGCGTCGGCAGAGTACCGCGATAGTGGCAGCAAGAATATTGCTTGGGCGGGCATCTCAGAACGCTTTGGTTTGCCAGGAAAAGAGAAATGGAAACGGCTTCGTGACAGCTACTTGAAAGTCAAGAGGACTTCAAAAGTTCCAAGTTAAGTGGAGGCCAAAGTGGTAATTCTATGAGGCCAGGTCATTTCTCCAAACTACTATAGAGTGTGGCAGTTCCACGTCAAACTTTGCTCTGGGGCAGTTGGAGACGTAAGTAAAGTTTATGTCTGGTTATGTTACAGTGTTTTGATTTCAAGTGGGCATTGATCTAGAAATCCGAAACTTATATTCAGTGGACTAGATTATTGTCAAACTGTTACATACGATTTTGAGCAAACTGCAGTACTTTGGCTATTTACCTCGGAGCTACAGTAGATCGAGCTGAGCTTTCTCACGATTTCTAAGGTGGAAAGTGTTGATCACTCGATTGCTCTTTGTTGGTGTTTCCGATAATTATCTTCATTTTTTTGTCTTTGGTACTTTCATTCGTTAGAAACACTGGGACATCAGGGAATGGAATAAAGTTAATTCTATTCAACTGAGCATAATTAGTACCCCTTACAAATTCGCTTTTGTCTCCAAAGCTTTCTGTCCGATTATTGATCTCCATTCTAGTTCTTGGACCATGATACTTGAAGTTGCAAAAAGGTTGATGTTATGATCGCTTTGCCTATTTCACTCTCTGAAAATATGCGAAAGGTACCTTTTAGATAGGATTTTTATTCAAATAGCTGTGAAGTTTGGAAGTTTGCATAGGAAAAAGCACAAACAACATTCTTCATGGGTTTGGCCTGACTCAATGTAATCAGAATATATCCCAGACATATCCCAGAAGACATGATTGGTTGTCTGGTGAAGTATTTTCGTCAATTTGGAGTGAAATTTCTTTCGACGAAGAAATGAGTGGAATTGGTCTTCACAATCATCGGCCATTTCATCGGCCAATTCATCAATACGGCGCCAATTTGGAGGTGTTGGCGGCAGAAACTTTCGAAAAAGCATTTACGACTGTTAGAAGCTGACTGTGCTTGTGTTTGATTGCCTGACAGTAAGATAGATCTCCCCAATTATGTGTTGTTTAGTTACAATTAATTCTAGTTACAATTACAATTATTATTTACAATTAAAAATGCAGATGCCACATAGTTGGCAATCTATCATCTGCCCTTTCAGAAGCAGAATATGTTCCATTTAGCAAACAAAACTTATGCATAGGGTAAATCAACCCCATTCTATCTAAATTGTTCATTTTGAAGTCATTCAATCACAATCTAATCTTCACAGCTACATTAACAGTATGGATCATTTAGTTGACAAGCCTTTCAGACTATCCAATGCACATAAACAGCATAACTAAAACAATATTTGACATATTTGAAAATGGAACATGAAGTACATGCCACCTAAATTGATGATGTGCATTTACAGAGTACACTCATTGGAAGTCATCCAAGAAGTGAAATAAACAGGCAACATAACCCTGTTAGATACAAATTTATTCTTGA
>JAAAKL020007345.1:0-16980 GCA_010016065.2 Carybdea cf. marsupialis auct. non (Linnaeus, 1758) | reverse complement strand
GAAAAGGATATAGCAGACCATATTAAACGCCTTGCAAACATGTTCCATGGCTTGTCACCAAAGAAATGTTGTGAGCTGGCATATGAATTCGCATGCGGGAATAAATTGAAAGTTCTGGAAAATTGGGAGACCAATAAAAGAGCTGGACCAAACTGGTGGTTAGGGTTTAAGTGTAGAAATAACCTTTCGGCATTCAATCGCCCAGTTGTCAACCAGTTCTATGATAATCTTGCAGTGATAATGGACAAATATGGTTTTAAGGCAGAGGACATCTACGATTTAGATGAAACTGGCTGTACTACTGTCCTAACACCAGAGAATGTTGTCGTAGAAGAGGACAGAAACAAGTGGGTTCACTAACGTCTGGTGAACGAGGAGAACTAGTCACTCTACTTTATTTAATCAGTGCTTCTCGTAACGTGATCTCGCCAATGCTCATATTTCTCCGTGTCAATTATCGGGACCATTTCATTAGGGGTGCACCTTCTAGTTCAATTGGATGTGCCACAAAAAGCGGGTGGATGAACGAGGAGTTATTCCCACTGTATTTGAAGCATCTAATTCGACAGACAAGATGCAGCAACGAGCACAAAATACTTTTCATCCTCAACAATCATGACTCGCATATTTCTCTAAATGCCATTGATCTTACTAGGGACAATGGAATAGTAATGCTGACTTTGCCACCACATACATCGCACCACCTTCAGTCTTTAGATAAATCAGTGTAAGGGCCATTTAAGAAAGTGTACAATCGAGCAATGGATGCCTGATTACACTCCAATCCTGGGAAGACTGTTACAATTTACGATATCCCTGAAATGGTGAAGAATGCCCACATGGTGTCAATGACTCCTGCAAATATCCTATCTGCTTTCCGCAGCACAGGCATTTTTCCTTTCAACAGGGACCTGTTAACGGATTTGGACTTTGCTCCTGCCGTAACAACCGATCGAGAGATGGAGGAGGAAGCCGGGCAAGGGGAGACAGGCACTAAAAATAAAGAGCAGAACCTAAATGTCCAGAATATGCAGGATAAGACCAATTCAAATACGTTGGTGCTTCCTGAGATAGCCAATCAGAACAATCCCTTGGCATCGTCGTCGTCAGGACCATGCAGCCAAAACGCTGCAGCTCTTCCTTCTGCTGAAAGTTACGTGTCACCTACACAGATTGTTCCAGTGCCAAAAGCTGGGCCTAGAAAAAGAACAATTAGAAATAGTAAGAGGGGCAGCACAAAATTCTCACAGACACACCCTTTCGCAATGCTATAGCTGATTCCCAAGCCCAACGACACCAGAAGAAGTCAACGTCTAAAAAGGCTCTTTTCAACAAGAGCAGGAAATAAAAGGGCAGAAACGAAGTTGACGATAAAACAAGCTCTAGCGAGGAATTGGAAATAGAGCTAGATGAATTAACAGATGACGAAACATTCCAAGAGGATGAAATCCTTGAAGGCGATTTTGTTGTGGTTAATGTGACAGGCAAGCTACGATCTGCCAATTATATAGCTTGTGTCGATTCAGTCGATGACAATGACTTTGAGGGAGTCTTTTTGAAGAAAGTTCCTGAGGTGGTCAGCTCTGATATAATGAGGTTCGTTCCAAATCTGGAGGATGATGCATACTTTTCAAAGGAAGATATAATTTGTAAACTTCCACAACCGAGAAGCACGGACGGATCTGCACACCATTCCTGCCATCTTGTTTTTGGATGTAACCTCAAGAAGTGGCATATAGAACAAAATTGATGAGTAGTGTTGTCCATTTTTACGAAAAAAGGAACTAAAGGGACTCATCTTATAAATAGCCCACATCCCGAATTCCTGTTCCTGCTTATATATTAAAATTTAACTACGATCTTTTACTTAGTTTAGGTGTTCATTTTGGGATACATTGATAACTTAAAGAGGGAAATGGATGAAACTGACTTTATTGACCAGGAAATAGTTAACTACAGCATAACTATAAGATACTATTATTTATTTATATTCTTAATTTCTTGGAAAATATTTATGTAGCTGTATTTTAAATATAATAATATAATTTAAAAACCCAAACTATCTTTGTAATATACAGTTTCCTGTGCCTGGCTCAACTTACCCCATACGGCTCAACTTACCCCAGACCTGGGGTAAGTTGTGCTATTCTACAAAAAAAAATTATTGAGTGCTTATGTCACATCTGCAAATCCAAACAAGTGACCACTGACTTAGTAGCTAACCACTACCCTAAAGTTGATACAGATGCACTAGTAAATCTTTTCAGGCAAAAACAGAGATACTAGAGGACCAAAAGTAAAATGTGGCACAGATTACCCCAGTCTCCCCTACAGTTAGCATTTCATAGTGTTTAGAGATCTTTCTTAACCATTCTGGGGTTTGCGAAGAGTAGCCTCAATGGTGAGTTGGATGCTTTATTGATATTGAATTGCTGATCTCAACTACGGTAGCTGTTACTATGATATCTCAATGATTGAGGCCAATACCTGAGTTCCTTTCTTGGGAAGAGGAAAAATGGATGCCTTTTGTTCGTTTGTCGATACAATGAATGACTATAAACAGTATTGCAAAGCGGAGAACAATATCGTTGCACTGTTACTAACTCAGTGCTAGCATGCATGACGTACAAATATAATAACATTCTATTAAGCTTTAATTAAATCTGAAGTGAGAATTTACATTGGCTGATACAAATGACAAATACTTCATCTTTGACTGTAGTGTTCTTATTCAAGACTTCTCGACAAGAGCATCAGGCAATAGACATTCGTAGGTCCAGCAAAGGTACATTGTAAAATCTTAGGATAAGGAGTATAAACTAGGCCCACTTTCATGTCAATCGGGGAAGTTAACCTTAATATTCAAAGATTAACTATATTGCACTAAATTAACCTGGTAAAAGTTAGCTCTCAGGAATCGTGCAAAACTCAGGGAGGAAAGGAAATGAAACGAATTTGTAAGAAGTTGTATCATTCAACATATCAAGGGTGGATTTCTTGATATTTCAATGATATTTAGAAAACTAATAAAAACACAATCCCAGCTTAGTAGCATGAATTGTGACTAGACTAATTGAGGTCTTTTCTGCATTGATACTGGATGTATCAATTATAAATGTAATGGAACGAACGAATTATCCTACAAGAAGAGAGAAATAGAATACTGAAATTTAGAGTATTACTATCATCATCATCATAATAAAAGCACATTATCACCACAATCATCATCATCATCATCATCATGAACAATAATGACAACAACAACATTGTTCTCATCTCCTCATCTATGTCTTGTGTATTTTAAAGAGCATGTTTATTTATAGCCACATGCACGAAGCATGCAAGTTTAAAAAAACATGGTAAATGGTCTCTTACAATAACTGCATAAAGGAATAGCGAATTCATTTTGTACATGAAAGCTTTTTTCGTCTGACACTCCTCAGAGTACAATTTGTCAGAAAATAACCTGAGAAGGGAAATCAACGAAATTGGGTACCTAATTGTGTTTTACAAGGTGAGCAATCAGAAGTCTGCTTTTAAGTACAAAATGAATTCGCTACTTCGTGCAGTTTTATTATTCTGTACCATCAACAAACTTTTCGAAAAAAAAATAGGCGATCTTTCAGCTACTTGCTTTCCTACCATTGGTAGAGACCATTTCACCAACTCACAGTCAATCGCCACCGCAGTTACAGTCATTACTATTATTGTTTTTCATACGGTTTTAACTTGTTGTTTTGTTACATTAACAATGATTTTAGTATTTTCAAAGCAATTTTTTTAATTTCTTTCGCATAAAGATACTGTACTCGCAATTGGGAGTAGTACGTGCTAAGATACATGCAAAACAGAACACAACTTACTGACAATTCTAAAAACCTAGTGTTTAGAAATCTTTAAAACAGGTAGCATTCATCTCATCGTTAAAACCATGAAGTAAATACAGTAGATATCAGGTTCATTTATTGTTCAAATTAGTAATTCGTGATGATCACAGCAGAAATTCATTACAGCTCCAGCCTTTATACGTAGAGTAAGTACACAAAGCAAGTCAAATTTCTTTGTCCTCTAGCCCGGGGTGTAATTGTCGGGGAGGTAGGGGGCTGAAGCCCCTCAGTATTTAAGGTCAAAGTATATTTTCTTAATACTGTGCTATCAACAGAGCTTTTTATTTAAGTCAGAATGTGCTTCAGAAGCCGTTTCTGAGAAGCAGATTTTTAACATTTCTTCGTTGCCCAGTCATGGTGGGCAAAATTTTCCCACTTCATCAATTTCAAAATGTAACCCCATCAATACTTCGGCCACAATTACGGCAATGCAGGCAGCCTTGGAAAAATCAACTGTAAAGCAACAAAAGTGTACCAGATACACGTACCATCGTTCAAAGCGAAGTAAGATCTCCACCAGATAAACAGTAGACGTGTATCGGGTAGCTGGTGTACTGTGTTACGAAGAGGGCAATCTGGCTTTTTAAAGCTATTCGATGACGCGTGACCAAGGGCAGTGAATGCCACTCATATTATGTTAGGGCAAAAATAGAGAAGCCCCGAATGCATCAAAAGGCTGCCAAAGAAATAGCACCGATGGCTTATCAAGGTTGAGGCACTGAGGACAAGGTTCTCCATCGCCAACAAGTAGTCACATGCAAACTTCAGACAGTACATCAGGCAGTAGTTATATCCCCTAAACCAGAAGAAGTGACCCCTTCAACAGCAGAATTGAGTGGCTGCGCACTTGAGTAGGAATAAGCTCTAGAAATATGATAATTATTGGGATACTCATCATTACCACCATCATTACGATCATCACTAACAATAACAAAGACTAAGGAATTAATCAGCTCCTAAAGGTTTCTGATAGAAAGTATTTTTAAGAGGTAAGGGAATTGATAAAATAGATGCCAACGTCTTACATAAGAAATAAAAGGACATTATGCAGACTTTGACTATTTTCTATATGGTAGACACGAGTACAAACAAGCGAACGACTCGATTGTAAACTGAAAGTTTAATTGCCAATTAAATATTGGACGTACACTTCGGCCTTCTAACTGCCCTGCTGGTTACAATTTGAGAAATCATAGCTGTATTTCAAAAAGCCTATTAGTTAGTTTAAAGTTGTCTTCTTGCATGCTATTTGAAGCCTAAATCGAAGCCCATTAGTTAGTTTTAAGTTGTACTTCTTACATAAAAGAAGCGAAAAAGCTAAATAGGCTTTTAATTGTAAGCTCTTTCACTAATCTCTTATTACTGCCAATGAGTTGCAAAAGAAAAAGGGTAGTCATGTCCACGCAATTTACAAGAAAATGTACTTTCAAATTAAAATTGTTCAAGGGATTTCTCTAGAATTTGTTTATTTTCGGCCTGTCTCATCTTTCTTTGGATTCTGGTGGAACTTTGAGTTGTGTAGGGGGTAGTTATATGATCAGATACTCTTGTCCAGTTTTGCTATAGGATATCAAATGATTGTATACGGAAATTACTAAAAGTTAACCTTTATTATTTTCGACAAATTTAAAATTTTCTGTCCTTCTTTGTAAGCACGAAACACGTGGAAGCTCATTTTACAGGAAGTCATCAATTACTTCAACAAGCAAAGCAATCAACGAAGCGGGTGGTTAGATCTATGATACTCGGAGATCCTCGGGCTCAATTCTACGACAAATTTAGTTGTTTCAGGAACAGACAGAACTAAGGATGTGTAGTTATGGAAAGAGCTATTTGTGCAGACAATAAAAGTAAGCACTTGGGTTCGTGTTGCAAGACCATGACAAGCTTTTTGTTCGGCTCGGTTATTTTTGTGTGATAATAAGGAAATCGCACGTGGCCATTTATGACTCAATTATTGCAGAAATGGGTCATTAAAAGGATTACGCAAATACCTTTATTCGATGTCACGTATAGATTAAAATTAGCAAAAATCAACAGACTGTAACAAACAAGCTTTCTTTCCTAAATAGACCTTGTCTCTTCGTTATTTTGTTGTTAGCACCACAAAGACATGGCATTGGCGCTAAGAGCATTTGATGCAAGAAGACCCTCCTTGAATCAGGATTAAGGTCACACGTAAATGAACTTGGAGCACGAGTTGCCTTTAACGGACACCATTCAAGTCTCTTTCTTTAACTGAGAATATTCCAAAGATGCGACTCTCTTTTAAGACTGGAAGTCCAACCCACTTCCCTTCCATCAAAGGAACTGTGCAACTGCCGCTCATATTAAGCTATGCCAATTGTCATGAACTGTGTTAGTACAATACTCATCATATTTAGTCAATTTCTCAAGGCAAGGCCATATTCAGTAGCTTGTAATGAGGGATTTGTGCAAAATTTTATGAAAGGAGGACTCTTTCCACTAGAGAATTCTGTTAAATATGGGCTTGAGTCTATTACTTAGAGAAGCGTTAAGTGATTAAGCCACTTGTACATTCAAAGTATTGCAAAAATACCAGAGAAATAGAACACATGTCACTGCTTGGAATTGAGCTCTTTACTCCTCGTTATGCTCTACGTGAATTCCTATGACAACATATTCTATATTCCCAGTCGCTACGCTAGCTCCCAATCCTCCTCCTGGAAACATCAATATTCACTTGGACGAAATTTTGAAGGTCAGCTAATCTGCACCGTGTGACTCGACCATGGAAGAATTCCAATCTGGCCCACCAAACTATTCAAATTTCATGAAATGATACAAAGTTTCAGCAACAAGAAAGGATTGGAACCTCAAATCCTTTCTTCCTGATGATGCCCCACACAGTATTATTGACATAATATCTTCAATACTAGAGATGGTCTATTCTATTTGTCGTCTGTGGGCCATTAATGAAGCACCGAATGATGCATCGAGCATTCAAAATCAGTTAATTTTTTGCAAGTTTTGCTCAAGTATTATTCAATATTATTGAGTCATATCCGTCTCACTCAAGATACCTTGGCAGAAAAACGTCTAGGCATAAAGAAGACATAAGGAATATCTTGCTGAAAGTGACTGATCTGCAGTCAGATCAGCCCCCAAACAAAAGAACGATGTGCGCATTGTCAGCAAGTTATGTTAGTCATTTGGTTCGTTTACATGGATGTCGTATAGCAGTGATCTACCCTCGTATATCCTTCTCTGTGAAAAAATATGCTTTGGTTCATTTAGTCCGCGTCCTTTACCTAATCTTCCGTTTTCCTATAAGTGCAATAACTAGAGTTAGGACTACAGTTTCTTTTTCTAGACAAACTATAGTCGAAACAACGCTTAAAGTTGTCAGTGATATTAGAAAACAATTAAAATGTCTACAGAGGGCATGAGCGTTATCAATAATTTGGGTTCAAAATCGTTTTCAATGTTATTTTGCATTTAAGGGTAGCTTTACAGTTTAGAAGATGGGGAGTTTTCTACGTCAATTCTCGGATTCTCCTCATAAGACTTTTACTTGTTTACAGCAACGTATTACTTTACGAGGGTCCTAGTTTGCTGGATATCAAACAAGAAGTTTCATAATTTTAGGTTAGTCGATTCACGCAATACGCCCTTCAAGATGAATGCGGATTTTCAAGGGACCGTGGCAAAACACTACACGAAATGAAAATGGTCTCCTCTACTGCAAACGGAATCAATAAAACGAATTTTTTTTCACAGCTCGCATAAAACCTGATCTGCAAAGATCTGCAACATTTTCTGGTATATTAACTTGTTGCTTTCGAGGTATTAAAATTAAAACCATTTTAGCAGGTTGCCTTTTTCGCTTCTTCTGGCTAGCAGTTCTACATTTGTCTCCTATGATCGAAAGACCTTTTCTGGCCACTTGGCCAATTTGGAGCAAAATTGTCAGCTCCATCGATAAACAGCTGGTCTATCAAGCTGAGAGTGATGGTTTGAATCCACCTTCGGCTGTCAATCTGCAAGATTGCAAAATTTGTACTGCAAATCTAGCTGAAAAATTGGTACCTAGTGCCAATCTACCTCACTCTTCCATGGCTCAGGACATGCGATTCTCTACCACATCGCATCCATACGCTCTGTGGCAAAGTACCATTTGTTTACCATTTACTTTCATCATTTCTACATTTATACATAGTTTAGCATTTTATTTATAAGCCTGTCCATTGTTAGCAAACCAAACTAGGGATCAGAGTATTGTTTGGTCCATTTTATCCACTGCCTATTACAGTTCTTGTTGCTCTACTTTAAATTGTCTGCATACCGCAGGATTTCAGTTAAACCACAACCCCAGACTGGGCAGCAGTACCAAAAGTGATGCTCGACAATACTACCGGTATGCCACGTGATTGAGAGGGAAGTATTCAACGTGTATATTTTCGCATCCCAATAGTTTGCGAAACCTTAGAGGAAATTTAATATTTCTTATGTCGTCAATTAGACTTCCTTGAGTGCTTCATAATATCCAGAACTTTGGTCAACTTTGTCTTAAACCAAGAGTAGGGCTCATTAAGCTCTTTCTTTTGCCGAGTACTATTCAAACGTCATATGTTTTTAGGTACATGGAACGATAACTTCGTCACCCACGAGTCTAAGGACCTCAGGCTTTCATATATAGTCTCTGTTAGATGGGTATCGTTTTTTGAAGCAAATGAAGAGAGTATTAGGCCTATCGTCTCCTGACAAGTACGTAATCGATTAGTTAAAAGCTTTACGAAAGTCACTTATGAATATCAAAAGTGAAAAGGTCATGAGTCTCATGGGCCACCATCGTCAACAGCTCCTACGTTTGAATTTACCTCCTTAGCGCCAGAACATTGTCTCTGTTGAAGAGGTAGGACAGGAGCCAAGCCATTTTGCAATGTTGTAGGCAGTAATAAGAACAAACAGTGCTACAGCCCACAATCTCGTTGAGTTATAACATGCGGAAGGAAAAGCTCATATATGGAGTTTAAAAATGCACATAGGCTCTGTTATCACTGACTCTCCACTGTGGAAAGAACTACAATACATGGTGGCTAAAGTGGGAACGATGTTGTGGAGAACTAAATTACTGAGTACTTTATTCAGATTTATGATGATACTAGCTAAGAAGTCACAGCAAGGTGACATGAGCTTCGATGGAAGTGTCGCCAAGGCAAGAACGCTAGTCTGTTGATACCCAGATGTAGCATAAAGTGGTGATATGGTCAAATACAGCTTAATTTTTTACTGGAATCTAACAACACTCGAAACTCTTTTGCCAATAAAATAACCTTGTCTTCAAGAAAGTGTATGACATAGATAAGGTAAAAGAGAGCACAAGAGATCACATGAAAGCTATTACGGAACATGGTGACACTGCTGAACTCCGTTCAGTTCGTGGCGACAATTTTTGCAAAAAGTGACAGCCGAAAGGTTTCACTGATTTTCAGAAGGCAGATAGTACGAAACAAACAAAGGTCAAAAAGGATATTGGGCCAGGAAATGCCCTGGCTTGGTGACGTCTCACTTCGATCTGAAAGCCAGATTAAAAAATCCGTAGAGAAGTGTTTCGTCTCTGTTACCCCACGCTTAGTTGATGCCAGTAAGAAAGAATTCTCAACTAATCACAAAGACCGTGTGCCTTCCGCAAATTGCAGCATCGTTATCTACTTATTTTCTTGCCAGTGTGAGGCTGCCTATGTTGGGCGCACGACTTTGAGGTCAGTTGATAGAATCAAGTAGCATATTCCGTCCTGTATTCGCCAAGCGTCAGCTCCTAGAAGGAAACAGCTACCTCCATTTTCTAAAAACAAAAGCACTGCTAAGCAATGTGCCTCTGCCATAGGGCAGCTGGAATGAATACGTTACTGGCTATTTGTGGCCTCCCCAATTTGCAAACTTTCCACTTTTTCAGTTTGTGACGGCAGGTTTTGTTCTTCGTGGAGAGTGCTATTCCATGCTTCTACGATAACAAACATGTGATGACAATGGCAAGTACTGCTCAAAAGCTTGTCCCTCGGCATGTATGCTTACACTTCTGTAGGTTATGACTGATCACAGTGCTGCTCCATGTTCCTACTTAAATATACAAGGTAGTGACAGTGGCAAGTACCGCTTAAACGTTGGTCCCTCAGTACGTACACCTACTTTTCTCTAAATCAAGGAATGGCAGTATTCTACTGAGAACACCTTCTGCCCTCCCTGAGTGATATTTATCTCAACGGTCAGTTGTTATCGTGCCACCAAAGTACGCAAGTGTATCACTGTTTATTCCGGCTTCATTATCAACACTATTAATGTTGAGAGTCACTGGATTTCTGAGAGTCTCGAGTTTTTCGTTGTTTAGTTGGAACGCTGACCGAATACAATCATTATGGAAGGTAAAGAAAGGAGAGCGAATTAAAGCCAAAATATTGTCGATGCAAATATGAATGATAGTTGGCTTTTTGATGGTCTGACATCCTTCATGCACTTTTTTTCTCTCTTTGCATAAATATCTACCGCATTACATAGAGCAAGAAGTTTTGGCATGATTCCAAAAAGGCGGAATCTGAGGTTGAAACCAATCGTAGATTTTTTTACTGAATATGTAATTTTAAAAGCCATTCGTTGCGTTTCTCCCAGTATGTTACGCCAGAACCAGTATGTTAACTTTGAAAACTTTCTAAACACGGAAAAAGCATTTAATAATTGCCTTTGTCTTGGCCTCTCTTCAAATGCATCAGTTCAGATATCAACAGAATCAAAAATTCGAATTTGTCATATCAGACTCGGAATATAACAGGAAAGAAAAAGACAAGTCGTCCAGTAATTAACAAATGACATTATTTTGCCTTCAGAATTCACATGATTGTGTTATAGTGGTATCATAATGGCTAAAACAACAAAGTCTATACCATTCTAGCAATATTTACACGAACCATACCGTTGCGAGTTTGATGGAAATCATACCTAAATCATCGTACATAACAAGGATATCCTTCGGTAGAACATAGAACTGTAAATATGTTACGTCAATTAGTCATTGTATGCCAAATTTGCTATCCATGGTACAAATTTGTTTTTCAATAGAAGTGATTTCAAACTAAAAGTTGTTGTCTATAAATGAGAAAAAAAACATACTGTTTTTAACATCTTGATTCAATCAATATCGTCTAGTCTATTGGTAACATCCGTAAGGGTGATCCACTAATTGGATACCTGGAGGTTCCTATAGAGTGGAAGTACAATTTATAGATACTATGATTAAAAGGTAGGTTTGGTTTTTTAATGGTCCATTCCCATTTGCGGTTCGTCCATATGTGCAGGTTGTGCCTGGAACGCGCAAAAATTCTCACTTATATATTGGGGTTTGGACGTATCGGTTTTCCGCGTTATCCGAATTATCTTCTTGTTAAATTCAATAAGCCTGTTTCTTCTCTTCCGAATCCCTACTTTAAACATGACATTTATTTCATTCCGCCTGTTGTAGTACCAAGGGTGTTCTGGCACAACCTTTTGTAGTAGAAACTCTTGTTAACATCGACAGGGCACGGATTTAAGGCTCATAAGGCGACTGACCGAAGCCAAGGTGTTCCAAATCAGTTCGGCACCCAGCTAAGGCGCAGGGAGGAAATCAACGTAACCCGCGCAACGGATAGACCAGTTCCTTACAAATCATGCAACAAAGGTAATATATCAGTGATGCCAGTGTCACATGGTCCCTAACTTGACTTGACTTTTCTGAATGAAAAGATGGCCTACGTCAAAGATTATGAAACTCATAATGTGTTTCATAATCTCTGCCTACGTGAGACATTAACCCCTTCAATATCAACATGAATACTGTTGATTACTTATGCGAACATCCATTTAGCTCCCTAAGAAACTTAAAGTATATCTAGCAAGTAAGTTAGTTGGTGTTTAAGGGAAGATATTGTTATATGATTCATGCTTTTGTTTCTTAAATAGATTTAAGTTATTGTTTTGATGAGTTCCACAGCTCCGTTCATCAGCGGCAATGGAAAAAGCGGCAAAGGGGAGGGAGAGCACAGTTCCTGTATTTTAAAATAAGTAACTACGCATAAGACCTAATAGACAAGTACATCTGTACTCGAATACAGAGTCAATAAATAATCAATTACCAGAGGTCGATAAACAATCGGACACTGACTTTGAAACAAATACTCCTTCAGATTTTTCCTCGAGGGGGCAATGCCCCTACAACCTTGACAATTTGGGACACTGTCCCAGCGCCCCTCACCACAGCCACCGGCCTACTTACACCTATTAACATTGTAAATTTATAAAACTACCAAAGTATACACATTTTCGGTTACGTGAAAATGAAGTGAACACCCAGAATTTTCAGGCACGAGCCGACACTGCCCATTCCTATCTCTGAAAGTAGCTGTTCTTCTTATTTAATTTGCCTCATTTGAAATATCTTTGTTTTTACTTTCTTGAAACGAGAACTGACTAATAGAGCTGCCAGTATAAAATGAAAGTCGGTCGCGACATTCAATATTGTGCTATGCCCAACCTTAAGTAATGGTGAATATTCTGGCTTAAAAGTACTATTTCCACCAGGCAACTCTTATTTTTTCTCTGTTTTGGCTGGCAGGGATATGTTAATATGGATGGGGTAGATTATGCAGTTACCGCGGGATAACCACGGGGTAACACCCCTAGCTTAATTTTTTAGCCGTTTTCTTGTTTAGTCAACCTCTTTTGTACCAACTAATTTATTTACGCCCTAAATGCTCTTTGGAATTTTGATCTGTAAGTTGATGTTGTGCTTCATCAACTTCTTCATACGGGCGACATATTTTTCCTTTGCTCGATTCCCAGATCGGATTTGGTAAACATGGTAACTGTGTAACAACAGACAAAAATAAAGGGATCAAGGATGTTTTCGATGATTTGATAGGCAGGAACCTGACATTATTAGTCAACCCCTCCTCTAGCATATTGATTAACGAATATAAGTCACTTACATTTACGATATGACTTGTTTGATCAAGCATGTATCTTAAAGTGCACGTTTTGCCTATATGAATAACGTTCTAGGACTCACTGTTGCCAAGGATAGCTCTATTGATAATACTGTAGGTGTACGCTGGGCATAACATTGAGTTGGAAAACCTACTCATCATTCAAGTCAATAAACTATTGTTTTCGGTACGAAATGGAACTTTTGGCGCCTAAAGGCAACGCTATAGTATCATGCATGGAACGTTTATCAATGACTTTTGTATCCATTTTCCTTCTCTTCCTTCATTTTCTTCATTTCATGTTGTATAATCCTCCATTTGTCATTTTTCCTAAGTTGTGCTACAACTTTGTTATGCAAATCATTCAATAAATTCCAAGTTGACTAAAATAACCGACATTTATTTTCTTCATTGGCCTTCTTTATAAAATTCGACTTCGCAGCTCCTTAAATGTGGTGTATGATGCTTAGATAATCAGACTTATTTCCCTCCATTAAATGACAACAATCTCTCTATATATACCTTTCCTATTTTCATCTGTTGTCCCCAAACTTTCAGGCATTCTTGAAAAGGAGACTTTGTCAATAAATAACCTCCCTTTCTAAGAAAAACCCCACATGTATTACATATGCTACAACACTACCCTAATTGTCTTGACATCCTTCCTGAGCAATAAAACTTTTTCACTGCACACTTGCCATGATGACCTGGATTTACTGCACATTGCTTTCTCTAGGTAAAGTAGGGAAAAGTTTGCAACTAATTTGCGAAAGAAGGCTAAAAGGGCCAGATTAAAAAAACCAGGAGACCCTAGTTTGCTCGAAGCGCCAGAAAAATTTAGTTTAGGGCCCTGAAATAAACACTTTCTAATGTAAGAAGGAGGAAGAAATACGGAAAGATCAGGGAAGAAATACGAGGCTGTAAAAAGGGCTATTTTTTCCTCTGAAAGCTTATGTCTTCCAGAATATTCACCATTGACCTTTAGTTATACACGTACGGGAGACATTAGATTAAAGAATATTTAAAACCAGGTTTATTTTGTTAGGGGATGGAGTTAAATTCCCCGTCACACCACCAGCAGTTTGGCGACTTACTTGTTTTCTTGTGAAGGGCTTTAGTATGTTTAGGGGCTTTATGTTTTAGAGGGCGGAAAAATCTGAGAACGGAGGAGTAACTCTGCACTTGAAGTGGCCAAGAAAAAGTTATACGAGTAATGACTTCAATTTAGAGAAAAACCCTTCTAAGCAGAGAAGCTAAACTCTGTTGAAAGTCCACTTAGTAAATGTGCTCTGTGCTACCTTGTCCACATTTGATTTGCCTCCTTTCTCCTTATCACAAAGCCCTGTCTGCTGTCTTTGCGTAAGATGTTTATCCTCTGACCTCAGCTGATAGGTCAGCGGCAGATAAACATAACTAAAAACATAGGGTTCAAAAAGCAACTTTATCTTGGTTCAAGGTGAAATATGGAGAATCGGCAGCTCGATATCAAGGTATGCCATTGCGTGTTACGCTTCTATGAAATCAGTTTGTCTTACAAATATTAGTAACCCCTGTATTAATATTTGCCCATGTCTGTGCGATAAAATAACGATAAGGAAATAGTGTTTATCGTTTCTTGTTGGCCAGGACTAGAAGTGAGATGCCTCAAGCCGGTACCAAGCCGCAGATTTTATTGAAATGAGGGCAAATTAGATGCGAGTGTCGTATTCGAATTTGCCTTGTGGTCTGGCATATTTAACATTTTTCTGGTTAACTAATCTATTTCTTTTTGTTGCTTTTAATTATGATAAGAATAGTGCCGGAAAGATGGCATTTGAGGGCTTACAATTAAATCAATTGCATAGCTACATTGCTACGACCAGCAGGTATATCTTGCAATTTCCATTGCTCCCACCTAGCTAGAAGTACGATCGCACTTGCTTACCTGAGTTGTGTTAATATGTTGCATTGTAAAAAAAAGGAAGCGATAAGAGTGCTTTTGCAAGCCTTGAAAGTTGAAGCTTTGCAGCATAGAACATTTTCTCTTACGTGGAAGTACTGGGATGTTTTTTTAGATTATGTGGACCCAGTGATACGATTCCGTTCAAAGAACCTGACTAGGTTATGTTTTAGATCGCACGGACACCATATGAAAATGGTCTGCACAATACCACACAGGTTTACATTAGGGTATTGAGTATAAATTGTATGCTGCATTATAAAGATGCTCATCGGAATCAGTATTAATTTAGGCTATTCCAACTTCAGTTCTTCTTGGTGGATCTTTCACATGATAAGTCGTGATCTTGTAGGCCAAATATGTTCCTTCCTGACTTGTTGTATTTTTAATGTACTGGTATCTAAGTAAGAAATTATAGTGATAGTCAAAGTCAAGAGAGGCACATGTTTGCCTTCTATCTTATCGGTTAATATTACATTAATCAGCAGTACAGCTGTATGTGCACATGTGCTACAAATCTATAATATTCTGTTTTTCCTTCACATAATTATATACATACCCATCTACCCATCTATCCATCTCTATATGTATATCTATATCTATATCTATATATATATACTATGGTGTATATGTGGAATAATGTAAAAAAGTTGTGTAACAAATATATCATACTATGTACAATGTTTGTGGAAGAAAATGAAGCAATACCTTTTCATACTCTCCTATTTAATCCCGTGTCATTCATTTCAGTATTAAGCCAGTAATGTAGCTTACTGTGTATAATATAAAAAGAAAATGTACAGTATTGGTAATGAGCTGTTTTGAATAGATAATTGATACAACCACACAAATTTGTACTCAGATGTGTGTCAAAGAAGTGATTGAACACATCTTTCATTGTGAAGCAATTCAAACAGTAAAAAAGTAATAATGACTTCATGAAGCTCTGACAGTACATGGGTCATGATGTTTGAGGCATGTGCCCTTTTATATTGTTTTAAAAAAATATATATTATAAAAGAAGCAGTAATGTCAGTAAGAGGGTACTTATTTACATAAGCCAGGATAGTTGACCTTTTATGTGTATTACAGCTACTTTTGCATGCTTTTTTTTTGGAGAAATATGGCAGGGCTTCCTCTATATTGAGCAGTCACTAGGTAAAATCCTCCAATTGGAAAGTCCATCCTAATTTTTTAAAAGCACAGTACAATAAAGAACATTGTTCGAAATAAGCAGATAACATTTCCTGTTATGTGTTTTGTTAGGCTATTAGCTTACCCTGGGCTGTTAAAGGGTTAGAGGGGATAGTTGCTGTACATTTTCAAATAACTTAAGAAATTTCTGTTATTTATTTACACATCTTTAAGGGGATTATATGGAAATATGGTTAACAAGACCTCTTAAAGTTATCCCTGCTTATTTATAATTTAGAGATGTTTTGTTAGCACTTTATTAGAATTTAATTAGTTTATTTTATGTTAACTTATTTATGAATATGATGGATTCTCCAGTCGATACCGACGTATGAGAGCTCAACTGTTTGATCAGCTGAGCAACGTGCTCTGTGAATTAGAGTGACAGTGGCTGAGTAGACCACAGTCACTTGTACCCTTGATGTGTTCTTCGAGCATATTCAGGGTGACACATGTGTGACAAGGCTATGCTGTCCAAACCCAGGTACAATCCATCCTATAGGCTTCTTGAGTTTCCATCTCCCCACTTTCCCTCACATAGACTGGGTGGGCCCCGTGACTATGGTAAAAAGAAGTTGTCAGAGCTTGCCAGCACTGGAGTCGAACCCAGGTTGGTAGTTTTCATAGCAAGCTTTTAGGCCACATGGCCACATGCTCCACAATATGAATGTATAGCTTGCTAAATCAATATAATTTTAAAATATATTTTTTATTGTATCTTTTGTTTTTTGATATGGTAAATACATACATTTATGAATACATACATGCATACATACATGTTTACATACATACACATAAGATACATATAAGATATATACACATAAGACATATATACATACATACATGCATGCATAGGTACATACATACAGTAATATATACATACATACGTACATAAATACATACCTGTGTGAGATGGTTGAGTTACGCTTGTTGAACGGAAGTTGCCAACGTACTCTTAACCTCTCACGAAGAGAACTAGGCC
>JAAAKL020007344.1:0-16980 GCA_010016065.2 Carybdea cf. marsupialis auct. non (Linnaeus, 1758) | reverse complement strand
TTAAAGCTTGTAAAGCGCTAATGAGCTAGATGGAATTAGCGCTCTAGAAATTATATCTATTATTATTATTATTATTATTATTATTATTATTATTATTATTATTATTATTATTACTATGGATGATACTCAGGGACTGTTATCACTTGTAACTGATGCAGCAGCAAATATTGGATAAACCATCAATATATCCGAATCTAAATTCATTTCATATAACTTACAGCAAGAGCCACCACGGCTAACAAACAACAATATCCTGAATTGTTCAGAAGACATTCTTTATCTTTAGTCCTTGATAAACAGCTCCATCAAAGATATGCAACTAAGAGAGGAAATAGAGGGAACTGCAATAAAGAACTGAATAAATTCTAGAAATCGAATTTGAAGAAGACACTAAATGTACAATTCTTCAAGGCATCGGTGGAAAGCATTCCAATCTATGAACAATGATGACAAACATAGATGGTATATGTAACAAACTCTTGACATATGATCTCATGTCGGGGATGCCCATATGCCTAACAAAGACCTGTGCTGCAATTTCCCCAGAGTGTATGCCGCTGGCCATCTATCTTCAAGCAATGAACCGGCCACAACTATAATATATTGGGACCCAAAACACGGCTAACAACGTTGAGGGAGACCTGTAACAACTTTCCCCATTATCCTGCTCATGGACATTAAGGCCGAAGCATTAGACGAGCTGAAACTGACATACAGACAGATACGTAGATATATAAATAGTTAAATAGTCTTCACTGTCGGTGTGAAACCTTTGATTTCCAGTGAGCCCTTGAGTGGGTGTTGCCTGGTCAGTACCTTCCCTGTAGATTATGTTAAGCCATTGTAAACAATCCAATGTAGATGGTATTCATATTGTCATATTTTGCTTAACTCCATTGACTATTATGTTGCATTTATTGTCGTACCTCTTAGTATGAGATTGTAGAGTTTTTATACGTCACACATTATCGTAGTATTCTCTTGTATTTGTATCAAGAATGAAGCAAGAAAGTTGAATCATCAAGAGGTAGTGGAAGAAGACAGAAGAAATAAACTTCCAGCAAACTGGGAGAGCAAAAAAAGAAGAGCAGAATGGGAACTGGAGGACCAAAAAAATAGACAGGTTGGCTAGTAATCAACAAACGTTTTGCATGTGACACTATTGCTATGCATATATTTTATCATATGTAGCCATATATATTTAAAACGATAGAGCTGCCATGGTCTAGCGGATAAGTTCCATGCCTTTAGGTTCCAAGGATCAGGGTTTGATTACCAGAAGGGCCCTTGGTGACGTCAGGAAGGGCACACAGGCTCAAGATGCTCTATGCTCGAGCAAAAAGTCCCATATACATGAGCATCGCACTAGCCCTTTCCAGGCGAGCGGACGTCATTAAATGGTCTTTTTAAAAGGTTATCCATCTGCTTCCGTAAGTGAAGCTTTCCCTTTTTTGTATCTGCATTCGGTGCTACTTTATCAATTGTCCAATTTGTTAACTGTTTTAAAGTAATTATCATCTATATTGCTGTAAATTTTGAATCCATCGTCTGATTTTATGTTCAGTTTGACTAATATCCATTAATCGTGTATGATTTGGAGTGCCTAACATTCAATTAACCAGTATCCTTGGTGAAGCGTCCCATGCGAGCTTTTGTACTATGCAGTGTTCAATGGTAGAAAGATTCTATTCATTCCAAAATTACCTAGTAGATTACACTGTAATTGAAATTTATGAATCTCTCGGATCCCTTCCTAACAAGTCAGGCATATATTTGAAAGTTTGCTAGAGAATCTAAAAAAAGAAGTTGCAAGACTGTTGGAAAGTGCCTGTAATAGGTATAATATTTCATAGACAGTGTAAAATTTTGTGTGAAGGAGTGTATTTTGTGGCCAAGGCTTCGCTTTGTCCACCTGTGTCATGATGTAATACACCATAGATGTACACACGAGGTACGACTGTCTCATGGCATGTAAACAAGCTGTCGATTACATTTATGGCAAATGTGAGACAATGTTTATCAACTAAGGCTTTCATACCGATTCGTACTAATATTTTAGGACACTCCAGAGAAGGTTCGAGCCGTAGTGTTGGAGACCTTTATTTGCCCCACAGCATCACGAAGTTATGGTTTCTTGGAGACTAGTTGTACCATAGTTACCTTTCTTTATAACATTTTAATGATCCAGGCTTTATTCATGTAAAGTCCACTCATCACTCATTATTACTACGTTTTCATCATGTACTTGTATATTTAGGAGGCAGAAGCAAGAGGTGAAGATTACGACAGAGTCAGGATGCTTGAGCAGTCTGCTGATGAGATCGAGCGATACGAAAGAAAAAAGAAAAAGAAGAATCCTGATACAGGATTTTCTGGTAATAAATTTGACTCCAAGATAGACTGCTTCATATCTTAACTGCACTTCATTACTTTGATTTCTCTGTGATATGCCACAAAGTATTGGAGACTTTAAACTATTATAATTTATTCATCCAATTTTTGAATTTTAATTCATTCAAATATCAGTAAAGCATTATTTTTAGTGATGTTGCCAATGAAACTCGTAGTAAGATAAATGAAGGTGTATTTCTAATGGGTTAGAAATTTGACTGCCATTAATGTATACATTAATACTTTAGGATGAAAGTTTTAATTTATGTTGTTTGGGCACTTCCACGTCAGAGAGATTCCTGCCCTTTGTTACAATAAGATTAGGGTGTACATTAGGACCAGACAGTATTGACGGAAATTGGAGTTAACCCGCATAACAATATAGATAGAAACTTTGGTTAGATGAAGGAAAGAAATCGGTTTGTTTGGTTTTTATTAAAAAGAATGATTTGAACTTCTCCGAGGAAAAAGAGTTTTCTTTTTAGAAGTGGTATGAGAATGTACCAGGCGTTGTTATGGAAAATCAGCAGTGCAAAGTACTTGAGAATCATACAGTTGCAGTTTGGCCATGTCTTGAATTTTGCGTGATTACATGTGACAGCAATTAGCAAGCGAGAGAAATGGGGTTAAATTGATACAGTACCATTTGATACTACACTGACTACGAAAGAAAGCGCGAATCGTGAGAACTGTCAATATATGGCGAGACAGTTCCTAGTATTACGCGATACGAAGGTTTCATTAATACCATTTGTGATTTCAGTCCTTGAGAGAAAGAAGGTGGCTGTCTGTAAAGCTCGAGAAAGTTGTGTTAAGGAATACCAGAACAGTGTGTAAATTGCATGATTATAACTAACAACTGTTTAAATTTAAAATAAATGAACATCTTTAAGAATCTAGATTTAATAAAATACCGGAGAAATCGAAAGTATATCACCAAAGAGATTTGCACCTGTGACCCGTAAATAGGCGTCGTGTTCACAACCAACTGAGCTAAGGGAACCTGACCAAAGATACTCTTTTTATTAGTTCGACAACTACACTGGTGGACATTGGCATGTAGTTTGACGCAGCTTTTGGAGAACAGCCTCTCTGCGTCTTGTTACTTTACCATAAAAGGCCATTGAAAGTTGCCTACTGTTTTTCGGGAAGAGAGGATTGGAAATGCTAAACCACGAAGACAAACTAAAGATAATCATGTTGATACATTGAAATCTCTAGATCAATAACTCTGTGTACAAACCACTTTAAAGGATTCAAACACAGGTTTTAGGAAAGGCCCAATAAAAAAGCCTCGTTTTCCGAATTAATTTTCGCCTTTAAGTACAGATGTCAATTATTTTTTTGAACTTTTGATGCCACTTTTTGCTTGGAAAGCCAGACTGAAGTCCGTTCAAAATTCCCTGAAATAAAATGCTTTCACTTTAGGCGATAGATTTATTGGCTTGTCTCCCTTTGTGATTGGCTCGCGCATCAGTCTCAGCTTTGACAGTGTTGCAATGGGTCGCATGCTATTCAGAATGTGGCAATAAACATAGATCTGCTAGGACCGCAGTGTTCTGGTTTTGTATATTCGAATTGGCCACAATGAGGAGCAAATGTTACGTTTCCAAGTCACATTGGTGTTGTATCTATAGGCAAAATTTGGACGTTCATCAAGCTACTGAAGGAATCTTCAGATTCATCAGCATGACATCCTACAAGATTAGGTGATTCGCTGTCTCCTTATTTATCTTTTATTTATTGTATAAAGATGACGTCATTAGGAGGAGCAATTGCCTACAATTCAACTTCAATATGTGGTCTTATTATAGCAATATTGCCCGACAGATTTCATACGAGAAAAAATATTAAAACCATAAATAAGAGGTTGTTACTCAAATATTCGACTATCTTTCAACATGAAATTTTCAAACGGCAAATCACTTTTAACTGTCGTTGATATTCAATTTTATTATAGTATTCTTCATCGCAATACTGTCAGGTATGGATAAAAATCTTTGGCTCGAAAAACCATAATCTGGGTATATTAAAACTTTTGTATCCAATTCCAAATATTTTGTCACAGTGTCAATACGCCAGCCCACGTACACATCAACCTCTTCACATTAACACAAGGCTGGTGAGAAACTCACAAGTTTTACTCTGTGGCGTATTCCAGTGAACCTAGAACTTCTATTCGCCGTTATCTGTTTTCAGGTTTTGCAGCAGCCACAGAACGACAATATCAAAGATTGACTAAGCAAATGAAACCAAATCTTGAGGAATACGCTGAGCTAAAGGAAAAGATGTAAGTAGCCCTTGTTAACTGTAACGATCATTATGCGCGTCAGTCAAGAGTCTTTACTTTCAAAAAATTTACTGGCAGAATTTTTCTCTGCCTGCCCTTGAGAAAAGAGTCGATTTTTTTTCTTGCCAGTGTGCACTTTGTAATGTATTATTTCTTCTGGTTAAAATGTACAAATCATGGAGTACTTGAGTTACTACTCCGCCATTCCTTGACGAAGTGTTATTTTTAATCGTATGATACAAGTAGATTGGGAGATAAGATTTATTTAGATTCCACCATTAAACCGCGTAGTGACACATGAAGGTTCACCACTACATAGCACTGCTTCGTGTGTGTGATGGTCTATGGAGCCCTACAAGATCAAATGCTGTTCAGTTGGCCCACTTAGACTAACATGTGTATATGAAGAAACGAACGTTGCTTAAAAGTTCTGATCAACAAAGCCTTTAAGGCCTGGTTACACGATGCGACATGTCGTACAACTTGGTCGTATTGCACTCTGAACCATTGTCCTGTGGGACCAAACGAGCCAAATATGTTCGATTCATGCGACAAACCTTCAGTGTTGTTGTATGGTTCTGCAAATCAACGACCAGGATCAGATATCTTCTTTCATTTTGCAAAATGGTAGCCGGCAGTCGTTAGCAGGATCCCTCTTCGGTTGAAACAGAATCCTTCGTGATAATTTATAGACTTTATTAAATAGATGTTGATAGGGCTGGAAGACCTAATATGATGAAAGTAGGTTTACGAGCACTTGTTCATGGAGATATCGATGTAAAACTGGTAAGTGTATCTATCGTGATTGTTAGCATTGTGTCCACAGCAATAGAACGTGACATAGTTTTCTTGGCAATATGTTGAATATGAACCTGGAGTAGGCCCACGCTCTCTCTTCTTTCTATCAATGCTGTCGATATCCATATGTGTCCCTTGGTACTATGCTGCCTAGGTTAGCGTGCTATTCGGAAATGATATCGAACTGAATTCAATTCACCTTAGAATACGTGTTGCTTTTCGTTGATGAATGATACACGTATTTCAGTTACACATACATGTTCTGGTGCTCATATTGGTTACTTTGTGTAGATGCCTGTTACTGCAGTACCTTTGTTTGTACCGTGTGTTACGCGATCGCATATCCGAGTTCTCTCTGAGATTCAAGCTATGATAAACAACTCAGTATGCAAGTAGGGCGGTAATAGACATATAGAAGAAATACTTGCGCTAGGTAAAAGTAATGCCACTCCTGCAGACATAAACAAATTTTTGTGGTTAATGATTGTTTCACTGGGGTTTCTAACATAACTAGCGAATCAGCCAAGGAGCTATCAAACCTAACTTACAAACTTACTAGCCTGTGTAATGAACCTAACTAACGAATCCTAGTTATCCAAACAAAATAATCATTCCGTTCGATTAATTTCTACAGAGACGGCTAAAGGTAAGCTTACGGCTTATTGTTTGCACACCAAAGTTAAAAGGAGAGCATGTCTGTGCTTCTTTTCCAAAGGAAACCTCTAGGTGATTGTCGTCACTTTCAAGGCAAATAGACCTTTTTTAGCCACACGTCGTAATCCTCTTTGCAATATGAAACGGCCACGAGATGGTTCCCTATCCTTCAGTTTATCTGCACTGTATAGTCACAAGCCTTCTAATGTTGTTTTCTTTCTCAGGGGCGATGCTGTATTTCCCACTGCACATAGCTTGACTCATGGTGGAGAGGGTTATGCAACGTCTGCTGGAGTTGATCGAATGGTAGCAGATTTGGAGAAACAGTAAGTATAGTTAATGTTACTGGATAGGTTGCAGATGCAACTCTGTTGTCATGACACATAGCAATCCGAAAGACGAGTCATTTGTTCAATAGAGATTAAAAGTAGAATTCAATCCACACTATTTATATCGGCACAGATGTAATGGAACAAGAATTGAAATCTCTGACATCTCATTACCATGTGCATAGAACCTGAACCCTATTCTGTCAGGGCTTTTTTCTCTACGACCTTGCTGGTGTGGCTGTTTAGCCACCCTTTTGTGTATCTTGACGCCCTTGCGAAGAGAGTGCTGCTTTTGTTCCTCTTCAAAGTGCTACCCGATGTAGTTACAGTATAACAATGTCGTTTGTCATGTACGACATTTCAGTAGAAAAGGGTATTTATGTTGTACGAGGGTGAGTTGACAACATCGCGTCTCTGTTAGTTTTTATTGAGTTGTAGTTAGATATCCAAAGGTCGGTATTACCAGAGGTAATTCTTTAAAGGAAAAAAGCGTTGTGCCATTGCCCCTGTTACTCAACAAACTCCATGCTTCACAGGGATTTACTAAGACAAAAGGTAAGCGTTTAGAACCGGAATATAAATAGGGCGAGGAAAGATTTGGAAAACGAACGCGAAAAGTTTGTCAAGAAAGTGATCCACCCCATCATATCGTAAGGCGACATTTAACATTACAAACTTCCATGGGATCAGACATTGAGATCTTTATATAAAATCAATTCATAATTACAAATTTAAAGCCATTGGTCACCCTGAAAGGTTAAATATGTTGAGCGACCTTTTTCTAACATCTCTTGTATTTTTCGATCCATACATCATAAAGATGACATAGAACCGATACACTTGCAATTTAAAGCTTTGCAACTTTACAGTTGATGAACTGTAGTCAGTGCTCAAAGTACCAACAAGAGAAAAAAAGGAAAGCAGCTTAAGTAAGTAACATTCCTCTCGAAATTTGGAAGGCAGGGCGATTTAATGATGCTTCATGATATTTATGATGATGTTAAATCTCTACAATACAAGTTTCAATGCAAAAATTGATGAAGGATGAAAAGAGACATGCATAGAACCTCTTCCTGATAGGCTGAGTTTAGATCGACAGAGAAAGGATGATTATCCCCACATCAGCTGCAACTTCTGCAGTGAATACAACGTAAGGTTAGAAATGCTATTCAGTAGAAATCAGAAACAACTCGCGAATATAATCGATTATTGGAAAAATCTTAACATTTCGACAGATCACTGAAGAAATGTATACAAGGGATGGTAAACCGCGATACATTTCATAGATTTTAACAAGGCCTTTGAAGGGGAAGAGGGAAAATATTTAGTTGAGTTACTGTCTTCCTTACGACAAATTGTGTGCTTTATAGTGATGTACAGAAACGCAAAATACTTAGTAACTCGTATGACGAAGGTGCAGTTATCTTTTGATGTCGATATATGTGTTCTACAGGGGGATCCTTTAGTATCTCTTGATTCAATGACCCAGAAGAACCTCATTTTTTAAGAAACTGCCAGTTAGGTTTTTCACTATCATCAAGGCAAACGAAGCGTCACCCAGCTGATACTGATACCAGTGCCGTAGCTCTTACTCAAGATCGTTTTATCTTTAGCATAAGGTTTGTTCTATCGCTGAAGCCTGTGTAGCCGCAAAGACAGAGATCTACTCTTCCTGATAGCCTAAAGAGATCAATTACCTTGCAACTGTAGAATCAATTTTCTGTCTTGTGCAACATCTAGGACATTGATAAAAGCTCACGAAGTCAGGCAGAATGGCGCATATGCCAGGATACTAAGAGCCGTGCTTAACATTTCGTAGAGAGAACAACCAACACATACTAACTATATGGAAACATCCCCACTATCTCTGCCATCTTTCGTGAAGGACGAATGCGCGTTGCGTGACATCAGTGGTAAATGATGAAATAGTTATAAATGAGAGAAAAGATGCTAGCAAATATTAATGGGAAGACATTTCGTTAATTTACCCGCTTCCAACATATTTTATGTATTCATACGTTATCTTTACCATTGTAAAAAAGAAAACAATATCTTTTGAAAGTTCGATATTGCTTTATAGTCTCTTAGAATGCATTAGATGTCGAGTACCTTATATGTCAGATCCAATTTAAATGACAATTCAATTCAAAATATCAATTTGGGATCATTGCAGCGATGAAGATTGTTTTGTGGCCATAGTGATCTTCTTCTTCTGTAAGTAATAGACACTAATCAAATGCATGAGATGCATGGGACATTCACGACCAGTTCGCAGTGTTGCCAGATTGGGCAAGAAGTCGCCAATTGGGCGCCTTCCAAGTCTCCGTGGTGACCTAAAATTAACCGTCGGCGAGTAGCGACCTTTTGGGCTACTTTTCCTAAATTTATCAAATCATTGAAAATATCGTTGTACAGTAGCCATGTACAGTAGCTATTTATAGTAGATCAGATACTCATAATACCACAAAAGCTTCTTCTACATGACAGAGAATGCAATACATCTTACAAGAGTACAGCATATAGTTATATTTCGATTTCTGTGCTTCCGGTGGCGACAGTGGCACATATGGAGGTTAGAGTGCACCGAAGTGCAACCA
The DNA here is from genome assembly GCA_010016065.2 of Carybdea cf. marsupialis auct. non (Linnaeus, 1758). Classification (NCBI taxonomy): domain Eukaryota; kingdom Metazoa; phylum Cnidaria; class Cubozoa; order Carybdeida; family Carybdeidae; genus Carybdea; species Carybdea cf. marsupialis auct. non (Linnaeus, 1758). Next base: position 7,921 of record JAAAKL020007344.1, on the reverse strand, counting down.
AGAGCACAATCATTAAACGAGAGGTGGGAATTTTAACCAAATAATGCCACACGCCTGATAGCCATCTGTAATGAAGATTTATTGGATGCACTTGCAACTGTTATCAGGGCAAAAACATCGATTTTTAAAAATCCGATTCTAGGCGATTTTTAAACTTAACCAATCAGGTAACAAGCTGCCTCCTAAATATCAGAATTGATCGTGGGTATATGGTTCGCAAGAACATTTTTCGCATTTAGTTGCTCAGACCCATCCGACTCGGTTTTCCCATTTTACCCTATCTTCCATTAAAATCCTTCGAATTTTAGCTACGTAGTTAGCGTCAAGTTGACGTGCATAGGTTGTCCTGGGTCGTCTTAACACTTGCTCCTTCACTTTTTAAAAGTACCATTGGTACCGATTTGTTGAAATCTGATTTTGGTACTCACGCCCCAGCATATTTTGCAAACAAATTTATGCATATCAGGAACCTTCTTATGGGTTGAAACAAATGGATGCACCCAAGACTAGAGCTGATGCTTACATTCCTACTAAGCTTATATTAGTAGTTTCATTACATCTGTAAAAACTCTATTTCTCACGTTTATTATATTTGATATTAACGATTTTATACTTCAATTTCTCTTCAGAATTCAGAAAAGAAATAAGTACAGTAGGCGTCGTCAACACTTTGATGAGGCAGACATCGACTACATCAATGAGAGAAACAAGAAATTCAACGAGAAGGCAGATCGTTTCTATGGAAAATACACTTCGGAAATTAAACAGAATTTAGAGCGGGGAACGGCCATTTGATAGGAATGTGAAGATACATCTTATCCGACGGCGTGGCAGGCAAGGGTTGCGAAGTGTAAATAGATTGCGTGCACCTGCGTGCAAGGGCAGCTGATTGCCAAGGTTTAAGTTCCCGTTGAACGCAAAGGTCTGATACGCCGTGAAGTATATTGGTATCCGAGGATTGATAAATGTATTCCTTATCAACAGAATAGATTTTACTATGCGAAACGATTATGATCTGAATTACCACATACCTGAAAATACGTTGAGCATTGCAAGAGGTTAAAGAGCATTGCAAATTAGTAGCACTTGCCGATATATGGAGTCACAAGAACATGATGCTGCCCCATTGCCAGTTTTCACATATTTTATTGAAGGTGTACAATAGTATTTATGAATGCTTCAAAGTTCCAGTTTTGTTTTCACCTGGAACGGCTTTAAGGGCTGTTTATCCAAAATGTATCGAGGAGGGAGGGGGTGTCTATGTTAGAAATAGGAGAACGTAAAAGAGAGCTAATGCCCGAATTGGATCATAAATACAAGTGAATAAGCTAGGGCTTTGGGTTTTTTCAATGAACAACAAATCGCAACTATGATTACATGCAGTAGAATACAGTATTTTAAACATGAAGTCTAATTAAAGCATAAGCGATTTTAATGACTTAAGCAGGAGCTTTTACTGTCGTTACGTAAACTTTAACTATAATCTTTGGTGCATACATGTACATTTTTAATTTGAACTTTGTACATGTATTTTTTCTGTCGTAAAAATTTCTTTGTGTACAGAAGCATTTTGTAACTTGTAACTAATTTATGTGTGGGCCCCTTATTGCAGTTCTACAAGTAATAAGTGCAAGTATAATACTGCACATCGAAACTTTGACCACTTATAGTCAGCATACCCATCTTGACACATGCAGTTTTATGTGTTTCATGTTTATATATTCACAGAGATCAGAGTAGGGATCAATTTGTGTAGAGAATATAGATAACGTAGTGGATTAAGAACAGAATCAACGATGGGCGGCTCTAACCTCTAGGTTGTGGCGAGTAAATACATTCGTGGGACGTGTCCAATGCTCCTAATTGCAAGCTGGATTTGATGTGTGCTGTAGCCACATATCTCTAAAAACACTGGATCGAGCATCTTCCGCCTCAAATTGAGGTCAGTGGCTGAACGCCATTTTAGTCCCCGTCAAACAAAGCTTATAAACAATATTACGTAACATGGCGAACCTCTCCAGCAATTACTTTTTGGGACTAGTAGTCGTGACCACACTTTCTCGCTGTTTGAAACAATGGGAAGCTCGATCCAGTCTTTTTAGAGATCAGTGGCAGTAGTTGATTAATCAAATACGTATTGGGATTTGCATTGTCACTGTGAGGGGACGCATTCATCGTGGTGCCTACAGGATTGCCCTGGTTTTTTCAGGTAATTCAGGGACCACTTTTAACACCTGATTGCTAAAAGTATAACCAGAAGGCTGCTTATCTTTTGTTTTAACCTCGTACTGTTTTCTACCCTACCAAAATATACTTTTATAACTTTGTTTACGGCTCAAAAGAAACCAAAGAAAAGTTAAGTGGGTCATCTTACTGTATTAAACCGTATGACATTTGCCGCATTTTAGTTTTGGGAGGGGGGAGGCTGAATAAAAACCTTGGTCTGTCTGCCTCGCCCTGCTGTCTCTTGACTTGTCTTCCAAAAATTCAAGTTAACTAAGGTAAAAGCCTGGTTGCAGATACTGTTCAGCCCCAATCAGAAGATGGGTAGACCAAGAAATAACGCCCTGTCAAGGACAGGATAATGTTATATGGTATTAATGATTTTATTGTACGAAGAAAGATGCTTACTTGCTAAGATAGATAGTGACAGATGCAACTGGAAATGGAAAGTTGAGACCTCTGATTCTTGCTACGCAGTTTTGCTTGATAAGTTACAGAAATTAAGAATAAGATCACCGCTTTTCTGGGCTGAAAATCCATTTTTACTATATCTATCCGATTTTCAGTTATTTAATAGAAGAATTTGCCACTTTATAAAGTATTTCTTAGTACTTGACACGTCTCAGTTATTTCTTTCCACAGTCCTTGCAATCGATTATCCCATCATCTTCGTCCTCGTGCAAATGCTGTCATTTCAAGTGCTGTGGTTACATTCCGCTTTAGACTCTACGACACACAAAAAAAATTAAAATATGCGATTAGTAACTTGTAGTTACGCTCGACCCCGTAGGTGTAACACAAACGTCCCCAACAGCCTTTATCCTTTATCCTTTATCTTGAATGACCTGAATCGTGTGTTGGATCAAAGAAACTGCATTTGATTGTGGATAAGAATCCGTTATACTTACTGTTTAGCGAGAATCTCTTGTGTAGCACCTGTTGGCATGTGGTGACTTTCTATGATCCGAGAAAGAAATTTCTTTCCAGAATCCTGACTATTTTTAACTGCATGTCGAGGTTCTTGGGCGCGACTTGTAAGTGTTTCAGCTATCCACTAGCGGGTTAACTGTTTGTTCAGTGTACTGTAATTGGATTAAACTAATAAATTGCTGCGAACTGCACACTCTGATTGCCTATCACTGTTGATAAAGTAAGTGGCAATAAAAAGGTCCGCAAGAAGTTATTGAAGTAGAACGTGACGTTTTTTGTAAGGGCCCCTAAACAGTTGTCCCATCGCGTCAATAATATTCTAGCGCTTTTATTACTCGCAGGTGTTCTCTTTCGTAACGCGCTAGATCTCTCTTTCATCACGTGCTAGTGCCCTCTTTCAGAACACACCAGTGCTGACTTTTATCATACGCTCGTGCTCTCCTTCATTACATGCCAGTGCTCTCTTTTTATTACACGACAGTGCTCTCTTTTATTACATGCCAGTGCTCTCTTTTATTACACGCCAGTGCTCTCTTTCATAACGCGGTAATGCTCTCTTTTATTAGATGCCAGTGCTCTCTTTTATTACATGCCAGTGATCTCTTTTATTACATGCCAGTGCTCTCTTTTATTACACGCCAGTGCTCTCTTTTATTACACGCCAGTGCTCTTTTTTATTACACGCGAGTGCTCTCGTTCATAACGCGGTAATGCTCTCTTTTATCACACACCAGTGCTCTCTTTTATCACACGCCAGTACTCTGTTTTGTCACTTGCTAGTGGTCTCTTTCATCACAGGTCAGTGCTCTCTTTTCTCAGACGCTAGTGGTCTCGTTCGTCGCATCCCAGTACTCTCTTTTATCACACGCCAGTGCTCTTCATTATTACACGCTAGTGCTCTCTTTCATCACACCCCAGTACTCTATATTATCACACCACAGTGCTCTTTTTTGTATCACGCTAGTGCTCTCTTTTATCACACGCCAGTGCAGTGCACGCTAGTGTTCTCTGTCATCACACCCCAGTACATAACATAAGAGTGCTCTCAGTCACTACGTGCTAGTGTTCTTTTTATTATGCGCTAGTGCTGCCTTCTGATGCTTACATTTTTGTGGATGCAATATGATGACCACAATGCTTTGTTTGTAAAAAGTAGGGTACATCGTTATTCCTGTTCAAAGATGTAATGATTTGTAAATTGTTGCGTTCTTTTGCCTTTATTAAGCAAAACAAATATAAGCAAATATTGTAGCACGAACAGTTTTGCATGTAAACGAATTTAGTTTAAAGAGATTGCACCTGCGATGGTACTGACACTGCTACTGTCTCCTCCAACGTTTGCTTAAACAGGAACCATGATCCGAGGTAGCATCCCTCTTAGTGAAGGAAGAATGTTACCTTAATCACACGAGGGTCCTTTATTGATACGTATTAAACGAAGTAACTACGAGCTACAATCATGGACAAATAGAAGTTAAACTTTTACTAAACTTCAGTGAAAATGGAGCAAATCACGAAAGACACATGCCACATGAAAGGGGTGTTCAGGTCTGGCATTATTTGTTTTCTAGTCCTCTCCGCTTAGCAGCAGGGAGTTCTGACATGGAAGTGCCCAAAATGCTTGTTTTCAAACTGAACAATATTTTGGAACGAGGGTTGGGTAAACTTTCATATTTCATAGTCCAAAGTCGTAGCTGTATTTTGTGTCTGAAATCACTTACCTAGTAGGTAGAAATCACTGATCTCTCAAAATCACTGATGGAGCATCTTGAACGCCAGCCGTTGAACGCCATTATAGTCCCCATTAAGCAAAGCCTGTCAACAATATTACTAAACATGGCGGATCTTCCCGGGCTATTTTAAGTTCTAGGGACTAGTATTCGTGATGACACTCCTTTGCTGTTGGAAACAGTGGGATTGCTCGATCAAGTCTTATTTACAGATCAGTGGTAGATACAAATAAAGCTTTTCAACAATGAAATATGCAAGCTGCCCTGACACGGCTCCTAAGCAATGTTAATTTTTAAATACGGCCATCTTGGAGACTTGCATATCTGACCTCCTGTAGGTAGGAGGAGGGGTGTGGAAACCAAGGGATACCAGAAATGGACAACCCTCTATATATCAAAATACACGATTTCGAGCAGTTTCATCAAGATTTTTAGATAAAAAACTTCTGTCCCTTCTGTCCACGACTTTCGGTAGACATGAAGGTGCTAATTACAGTGCTTTCGCAGAATTTTCCATCCTGTTTTGGTATGAGGTTTTTAGGGGGGGGAGGGGGCTTACTTCGTCGTCACAGATGCACGACCTACTTTTCATGTATTTCATCAAGAGTTCATTGTTTCTATAATTTTGATATAGTTAATTAAACGAGGTACTATGCGTCTGGAAATATCCTTTTAAGGAACTCCGTGTAGTTTTGCAAATGTAAGCCTGCTGTGCAAGCGGAGAGCATTTGAAGATGGCAGTAGGTATCTTAAGACTTCCAAACAGAACCAAATACTTACAGGCGGGGCATGATGCATCAACAATGGCCAGTAAGTGTTTATGAAGGTCGTTCACCGTCTCAACTGTGAAGATGTCCTTTGAACTTGTGGCAATTTGTTGTAACTCCTTCATGTCAATCTTCCCAATGCCTAAGGCAATCATAGTGACCCCTTTGTCCTGTAAACAGAATATACATATACTAGTTAAATCCAGAAATAAAATGCTATTTTGTGAAAGAAAAATTAATTCCGAACTTCATACTGAGCTTTCTCAGTCGCGTGAATAATTTGACGTTTTCGTTTTCCTTACTCATCCCCTGATTGTCGAAGTTCTACCACGGGGCCTGTACAGATGAAAACTTATGAGCTGTGTTAAAGAAGGTTCACCGTTCATGCTGGAGGACTGTTAGCTTGTAAATAAACGAGACCAAACAATACGTCGTATTTGTAAGCTAACTGCACAACTACTTGCTAACTCAACGGAACGCAACCGCTGATTTTAAGACAAAGGCCTAGCCATATTTTAAAACTGAAAGTCTGTTACAAAATGGAAATAAGTACAAAATGGAAGTGCTATTTAAAAACTATAAACGCAGTACCCTAGATGAAATAATGTTATCTTTAAAGAACTGTATACGTATTGAAGAACTTGTGGTATAACTGATAGTGATTATTGCTTCAATATTTTTCTTTTTTCTTTTTCTGCCTTTTACTAAATTTTATTTCGGAGGCAAAGTGATGACGTCACAAATCAAAAGTTTTGGAAATAGTAAGATTTGACTCCAGATATCTACAGGCAACCCTGGAATAGGCTGTTTCGCAAAATAGCAGATCTGTAGAGAACATAGTATTTAAACTAGAGGCGTTTGGATTTTAAAAGCCTTTGGTCAAAACTCTGTTAAAATTCTTTGGATCCTCAAGTTAGGATCCAGTATCAAATAATGTTTTGTAAAAGAGATCTAAAACTTTGAAAGCTGATATCTCGGTACAGGGAAAGGGCAACACTCCCGATTTTGGCCATTGACGTTCTTACTAATAATGCAACCTAAAAATTGAGGTTCATTCCCATAATTCAAACATTTTCAAAATCGTGACGTCACACTTTTTCTCCGCATTGATCTTCTCCCTTCTTTAGTGCAACTTTCTTAATTGGGCAAACTTCTCGTCGGAAATACAGATGTATTTAACCGGCATTTGTTAGTAATAGCATACTCAAGTTTGCAACATTCTAGATGTAATGCCATTGGGCCTTAGCTGACCACACGAGAATTGGGGACTTGACAGGAAAGAAATTGACTATGTCTGCCAACTTTGTCACCAGTACTCACGCGAGTGTCACTAGTCGCTTGTCCTTTTCGCCTTTTAACCCAATAAAGCAAGCTCCTTTCTAAACTGTCACCTTGCTCTTGTAAATGATTCCATTGTGCACTCTCATTGTTTCAGGACCTGTTTATTACTGATTTTTAGTTATCACATTCAGCTTTGTAGAATGTGTCATCCCTTATTTTAGTATCTAGCCTAATAGCACAAACCCATTTAAGCCGTTGTTTCTAAAAATAGATTTTACATCACTAGAAATCTGAAAAACCGGGCAAGAATTGACTTCAAAACAAAGCAATCGTGTAAAGCGTCAGTCGTGTTATCTTGTGTGTTGAATATTCTTTAAGATTCAAAGTTTGATCGGCATGGTCCACAAACACTGCTTCTACGGTAAGTGTGTCGTTTACCGAAGACACTTTTCTCAAGCCAGGCAGAAATCGACAGAAATGTCAGCGCTGGGTTAGAGCTTATTCACGTGAGGGCTACACGGAGCTGAATGACAACCAACACAGCAACCTGCATTTCGCCGGAGGAAAAGAACCGACTCAGAAATAACCTAACCCTACGTAGAATATTTTGTGGTTGCTCAGATCTGTTAGCATATACTTTATTTGTCAGAGCTTTCTTCAGTAGTGGAATCTTATTGAAACTCAACACAGTCGATCTGCTCATGTATGTGCTTGTGTTATTTCTTGTCAAGATAGTCACGAGTATCTGCGTACATTACATGTACTACGCAGAAAATCCTTGTCTCTCTTATTTGTTCATCAATACACTACTTTTTTCACTCTTGCTCTTCACTGCTCTAACACTGTGTGTTAGTGGAGGATTTGCTCTACTTCTGAATGCCATCAATTTATATTTAACTCCTTATTTTTCTCTTATCTTTTCAATTTCGACTGAAAGATTCCCCAAAAGAAGGCGATCGCCTACAGAGCAGTCTCAACCTCCAACCAAGA